>CM059789.1:66353379-66630879 GCA_030435695.1 Brachymystax lenok tsinlingensis
ACCTGAAGGTTTCAAGGTTACATTAGACGGTAAATACTGAGGTCTGAGTTTACACAACTAAATGTATATGACATGAGTATCCTTCAATTGGCCACCTGGAGGCTTCAGTATGGTGTATTCAGTATTCTCTCTCTCTCTCTCTCTCTCTCTCTCTCTCTCTCTCTAATATTGACCTAACATAGAACTGTCTTTCTGACTTTGTGATAAAACATGTTGTTTTGTCCCAGCTATTAGAGACAAGGGCTGAACAACATCCACAGTTATTAGAGACTAGGGCTGAACAACATCCACAGTTATTAGAGACAAGGGCTGAACAACATCCACAGTTACTAGAGACAAGGGCTGAACAATGTCCACAGTTATTAGAGACAAGGGCTGAACAACATCCACAGTTATTAGAGACAAGGGCTGAACAACATCCACAGTTATTAGAGACAAGGGCTGAACAACATCCACAGTTATTAGAGACAAGGGCTGAACAACATCCACAGTTATTAGAGACAAGGGCTGAACAACATCCACAGTTATTAGAGACAAGGGCTGAACAACATCCACAGTTATTAGAGACAAGGACTGAACAACATCCACAGTTACTAGAGACAAGGGCTGAACAACATCCACAGTTACTAGAGACAAGGACTGTGCTTCCAATGGCACCCTGTTTCCTATATAGTGCACTCCATTGGACCAGGGCCCAGAGAGTGATGTAATGTGTGAGTTTCATGCGATAGGTTATTGTTGGAAACTGCTGCTGTTACTGTAGCAGCACTGTTCTATTTTAGACCCCCACTGCCCCCTTGTGTTCAGATGGGAGAATGCATTATATAAGATTCCATTCCAAACATTACATCATCATCATTTTTAAATGAAGGTCATTCAATACGCAAGTCCCTGCAACCTACCTAGACACAAACACTTAGTTACAGTCAGATACAGACCCACCCACAGACACAGAGAGAGAGAGAGAGAGAGAGAGAGAGAGAGAGAGAGAGAGAGAGAGAGAGAGAGACAAAAAGAGAGACAAAAAGAGAGACATAGAGACATAGAGAGTGAAAGAGAGACACACACTCTAGGCATACTGATAAATGACTAGGAATCCGATAGGGAATAATCTCTATCTACCCCAGTTGGTTTAAATGGCATCCGATAGGGAATAATCTCTAACTACCCCAGTTGGTTTGAATGGCATCCGATAGGGAATAATCTCTAACTACCCCAGTTGGTTTGAATGGCATCCGATAGGGAATAATCTCTATCTACCCCAGTTGGTTTGAATGGCATCCGATAGGGAATAATCTCTAACTACCCCAGTTGGTTTGAATGGAATCCGATAGGGAATAATCTCTAACTACCCCAGTTGGTTTGAATGGCATCCGATAGGGAATAATCTCTAACTACCCCAGTTGGTTTGAATGGCATCCGATAGGGAATAATCTCTATCTACCCCAGTTGGTTTGAATGGCATCCGATAGGGAATAATCTCTAACTACCCCAGTTGGTTTGAATGGCATCCGATAGGGAATAATCTCTATCTACCCCAGTTGGTTTGAATGGCATCCGATAGGGAATAATCTCTAACTACCCCAGTTGGTTTGAATGGCATCCGATAGGGAATAATCTCTAACTACCCCAGTTGGTTTGAATGGCATCCGATAGGGAATAATCTCTAACTACCCCAGTTGGTTTGAATGGCATCCGATAGGGAATAATCTCTAACTACCCCAGTTGGTTTGAATGGCATCCGATAGGGAATAATCTCTAACTACCCCAGTTGGTTTGAATGGCATCCGATAGGGAATAATCTCTAACTACCCCAGTTGGTTTGAATGGCATCCAATAGGGAATAATCTCTAACTACCCCAGTTGGTTTGAATGGCATCCGATAGGGAATAATCTCTAACTACCCCAGTTGGTTTGAATGGCCTATCAAAATGAATAAATGTTACTGTCTTCATGCTGTTAATACCAATAGTTCTATCTAAATCCCTGTCATTTATCACAGTGGCAGCTACAAGCTGTGTGTGTGCATGCGCGTTTCTCCTCTCTACCTCTGTCAGATTGGATGGGGAGCTTCGCTGCACAGCTATTTTCAGGTCTCTACAGAGATGTTCGATCGGGTTCAAGTCTGGGCTCTGGCAGGGCCACTCAAGGACATTCAGAGACTTGTCCCAAAGCCACTCCTGCGTTGTCTTGGCTGTGTGCGTAGGGTCGTTGTCTTGTTGGAAGGTGAACTCTGGAGCAGGTTTTCTTCAAGGATCTCTCTGTACTTTGCTCTGTTCATCGTTGCCTCGATCCTGACTAGTCTCCCAGTCCCAGCCGCTGAATAAACATCCCCACAGCATGATGCTGCCACCACCATGCTTCACCGTAGGGATGGTGCCAGGTTTCCTCCAGAAGTGAAGCTTGGCATTCAGGCCAAAGAGTTAAATCTTGGTTTCATCAGACCAGAGAATCTTGTTTTCCATGGTCTGAGAGTCTTTAGGTGCCTTTTGGCAAACTCCAATCAGGCTGTCATGTGCCTTTTACTGAGGAGTGGCTTCCGTATGGCCACTCTACCATAAAGGCCTGATTGGTGGAATGCTGCAGAGATGGTTGTCCTTCTGGAAGGTTCTCTGACTGCAACCAATCAGCAGGCCCTTTGACTAAGACAAGCCAGAAAACCTTGAGCCTGCATCCCAGATAGCACCTATTACCTGTGTAGATCCCTGCTTTGACCACGCCCCCATAGAGCCCTGCTCTGACCACGCCCCCATAGAGCCCTGTTCTGACCACGCCCCCATAGAGCCCTGCTCTGACCACGCCCCCATAGAGCCCTGCTCTGACCACGCCCCCATATAACCCTGCTCTGACCACGCCCCCATAGAGCCCTGCTCTGACCACGCCCCATAGATTCCTGCTCTGACCACGCCCCCATAGAGCCCTGCTCTGACCACGCCCCCATAGAGCCCTGCTCTGACCACGCCCCCATAGAGCCCTGCTCTGACCACGCCCCATAGAACCCTGCTCTGTCCTCGCCCCCATAGAGCCCTGCTCTAACCACGCCCCCATAGAACCCTGCTCTGACCACGCCCCCATAGAACCCTGCTCTGACCACGCCCCATAGGGGACCAGCTCGTTTTCTGTCTTTATGACATTCATGAAAACATGAACTACTACAGTAGATCCTTTGTTTACATATCCCAACGCTTTCCCCTTGCTGGAGGATTAAAAGGCTGTGCCTGAAGAGGAGGACCCTCTATCCACTAGAGACCAAACGATTGGCTCTGTAACCAACCGCTACACTACTTTGTTACTTCCTGTGTGTGATATCCTTTTTATTTGGAGGATTATAGAGTCAGGTGAGAAGGAGGACTTTGTAGGTTCCCCTTTCTTCAAGATTATACCGTGCCTGAGGAGGAAGAGGATGACCTTGGGGGTGTCACAAATGGCCCCCTATTTCATATGCAGGGCACTAATTTTGACCTGAGCCCCTACGGCACACTATATAGGGAACAGGGCGCCATGGGTTATATGTCTAGTATCTCAGTCAGTTGTATCTCTAGTATCTCAGTCAGTTGTATCTCTAGTATCTCAGTCAGTCGTATCTCTAGTATCTCAGTCAGTTGTATCTCTAGTATCTCAGTCAGTCGTATCTCTAGTATCTCAGTCAGTTGTATCTCTAGTATCTCAGTCAGTTGTATCTCTAGTATCTCAGTCAGTTGTATCTCTAGTATCTCAGTCAGTTGTATCTCTAGTATCTCAGTCAGTTGTAGCTCTAGTATCTCAGTCAGTTGTAGCTCTAGTATCTCAGTCAGTCGTAGCTCTAGTATCTCAGTCAGTTGTAGCTCTAGTATCTCAGTCAGTTGTAGCTCTAGTATCTCAGTCAGTTGTACCTCTAGTATCTCAGTCAGTTGTACCTCTAGTATCTCAGTCAGTTGTATCTCTAGTATCTCAGTCAGTTGTATCTCTAGTATCTCAGTCAGTTGTATCTCTAGTATCTCAGTCAGTTGTACCTCTAGTATCTCAGTCAGTTGTATCTCTAGTATCTCAGTCAGTCATAGCTCTAGTATCTCAGTCAGTCGTAGCTCTAGTATCTCAGTCAGTTATAGCTCTAGTATCTCAGACAGTCGTACCTCTAGTATCTCAGTCAGTCCTATCTCTAGTATCTCAGTCAGTTGTATCTCTAGTATCTCAGTCAGTTGTATCTCTAGTATCTCAGTCAGTTGTATCTCTAGTATCTCAGTCAGTTGTAGCTCTAGTATCTCAGTCAGTTGTATCTCTAGTATCTCAGTCAGTTGTATCTCTAGTATCTCAGTCAGTTGTACCTCTAGTATCTCAGTCAGTTGTATCTCTAGTATCTCAGTCAGTTGTACCTCTAGTATCTCAGTCAGTCGGGGGCCATTCCTACCGTTGTCCTGTGTTCCCAGGGAGATGCTGAGACCACTCCTCCTCTTCCTGAGGGTCATGAGTCTCTGCTGGGAGATCTGCCTGACAATGGACAACGTACGGTCCTCGTCATGCGCAGATATCTTGGAGTCTGCTGGCTCGCTACACCGCCACATAGACTTACTGTGGTGCACCGTCAACTAGAGTGAGAGATCAATAAATCACATTGTGTTCATATAGTCCTACGAACATGTCACCAAGTGCATTATATTGAAGAGAACTCAGGGATATTCTGTTGGTCTTGATGTTTAGTCTTACGGAATGACAAAGACCCCGTCAACATTAGATAAGTCAACTGTTTTTTTTTTAAATAAGACTTTGCTCACAGAAAGAAAAAATAAGAGCTCATTCTCAAAGAAGTTGGCTCTTCAAGACAATACTTACAGTGTTTCTGTTTTGCTTTCCAGATGTGTATATGGGCGGTAATGAGGAAGATTTGGATCTGGAAAAAAAAAAAAAAAGAACGTGTAAGAAAGATCAGATGATTGACAGGAAACAGAAAAACCGACAGTCGCAAATGCGTTGTTCTTCACACATGAAGAGTAAGAAACTTCTGTGACGGAGAACAATTACTGAGTTAAAGAGTTAAAAGTTTAGGAATGAACAAAGGGAACCATCCATGAGTTAGAAGCTTTCTGAGCTCTTTACCCTGTAGTCCTTCGTATGCCCCTTGGTTTGGTGAACGGAAGGTCACTGTAAGGAAGCCTTTTAAACTTGTCTCTCCCAACAGCCACGTAAAACTGTCCACTCTCCAAGTCCTTTCCGTCATTCACATGATTTCCATCAAAGGTGTAAAGGCTGTAAAAAGGAAACCGCACACATCACAGCCATTTAACAAGAAGAAGAGAAAGACATTATAAACCAGATCTAATCTTACGTTGACAATGAAATTTACAGGGCAAGTTTCCCAGACACAGATTAAGCCTAATCCTGAACAGAAAATGTATTTGATTGGAGAATCCCCATTGAGTATTCTTTTCAGTCCTGGACTAGGTTTAATATGTGTCTGGGAAACGGGCCCCAAAAGTTAATGAAACAGATTAATAATTGACTTAATCAACATCTATTAAAGTGAAACCAATGACGTTTTGGTACCTTCGTACACACCCCAGGATTCTCAAACCCATTTTGTCAGTGATCATCTCCAGAACCCTGTCGTACTGGCCCAGTATCCGCTGGGGTATCAGCAGCCTTAACGCTGGGTTCAACACATCACCATTCGCTACCACACTGCCAAGAGAATCAGAACTCTTCACAATCAGAACACATAACATACTCACTATGACTGTAGTACCTGGCTGTCACACCCAGCTATCTTCAGATGAATGCTCTGGATAAGAGTGTCTGCTAAATGACTCCAAATGTAAAATGTAATTATAAACTGGGTGGTTCGAGCCCTGAATGCTGATTTTCTGACAGCCATGGTATATCAGACCGTATACCACGGGTATGACAAAAACATGTATTTTTCACTGCTCTTCGCCTGACAACGTTGGTAAACAGTTTATAATAGCAATAAGGCACCTTGGGGGTTTATTGTGATATATGGCCAATATACCACAGTTAAGGGCTGTATCCAGACACTCCGCGTTGTGTCGTGCATAAAAACAGCCCTTAGCCGTGGAATATTGACCATATACCACACCCCCTCGGGCCTTATTGCTTAATTATAACACAATTAGGATCAAGCCCCAGTTCAGATCAATATCAATCACAAACAACTGTGATGATGCAGTAGGGTCTACCTGTATATTCACACAATACACAGACACATCCACACAGGGAGAAATGCACAGTTGAACTTACAAAATCGCGCAGGGCTCTTTGATGGGTTTCAGGAATCTTGCTGATACAACGATTCGACTCTGGGGCACCGGTTTAGCCTGTGGATAAGGCTAAAAGTAGAGGAGAGATTGACTGCATCACTACTTGGGTTACACTTTGTTTCACAGTCACTCAAAATAATCCCACAGCAGTCTCCTCAGTTGAATGTTGGACGTTAAGCCTATTCACAGGATATCCTGTGAAGCAAGCTAGATCTGGGTTTTCTGAAAGCTAACCAGCTTCAGTTAGCTTCACATTCCAGCTCAGGCTTCATCTATACTACGGTGGTGCTTGTCCGCCTGCCGCTAACTCTAGCAGGCTTGTAACTGCGCGTGCATGTCGCATATGGCTAGTCGAACGCCAAACACTTCATGCTGAAACATCAATCCATGGGAGAGTCAGAACCCTTCATTGAGACAATGCTGAAACATCAATCCAAAGGAAAGACAAGGGCTTTTAATTTATTACTTACATTAATACCGACTTTGTTTTTGTGTTCTTTCATTACTAAATGTGTAATACATATTTTAACATGACTATTTTAAAACACAAAACATTTGATTAATAAAATATTTAATCAGCCATCTTCCTCAAATCAGGAGGATGATGCAATCTTTGCAAGCGGGAGGGAATCTGCTTTCATTGGTCCTCAACTCAATGCTCAGTCATTTCATTCAGGGTAAGTGGAGTTCGCCCGCCCTGGAGCAGGTTCGTTCTGAACGATTCGTTGCCATAGAAATGTACCTGGCTAAAAGGTGAGTCATGTCTGTGTGACCTTATATCCTGAGTTGGACCCAAGAGTTGATCAACGCTACGTCGCTATCTCCTCAAACCTGCTGGGTAGGATAACCCTCTGGCACTACTTTGTCATGTGTTCCTAATGTTTCCATTCTGTATCTTCCTTTCAGACCTCCACATCCTGGTTCTCGAACGTCCTTGTTCTCCACGTCCTTGTTCTCCACGTCCTTGGTCTTCACGTCCTTGGTCTTCACGTCCTTGGTCTCCACGTCCTTGGTCTCCACGTCCTTGGTCTCCACGTCCTTGGTCTCCACGTCCTTGGTCTCCACGTCCTTGGTCTCTACATCTTTGTTCTCCACATCCTGGTTCTCAACACCCTTGGTCTCCACGTCCTTGGTCTCCACGTCCTTGGTCTCCACGTCCTTGGTCTCCACGTCCTTGGTCTCCACACCCTTGTTCTCCACATCCTTGTTCGCCACATCCTTGTTCATTGCATTCTGACCGATGTGCCATAATGGCAGTAACAGTCCTGAACCTAGCTTACAGTCCATGGTGGCAGCAACAGTCCTGAACCTAGCTTACAGTCCATGGTGGCAGCAACAGTCCTGAACCTAGTTTACAGTCCATGGTGGCAGCAACAGTCCTGAACCTAGCTTACAGTCCATGGTGGCAGCAACAGTCCTGAACCTAGCTTACAGTCCATGGTGGCAGCAACAGTCCTGAACCTAGTTTACAGTCCATGGTGGCAGCAACAGTCCTGAACCTAGCTTACAGTCCATGGTGGCAGCAACAGTCCTGAACCTAGCTTACAGTCCATGGTGGCAGCAACAGTCCTGAACCTAGCTTACAGTCCATGGTGACAGCAACAGTCCTGAACCTAGTTTACAGTCCATGGTGGCAGCAACAGTCCTGAACCTAGTTTACAGTCCATGGTGGCAGCAACAGTCCTGAACCTAGTTTACAGTCCATGGTTGCAGCAACAGTCCTGAACCTAGCTTACAGTCCATGGTGGCAGCAACAGTCCTGAACCTAGCTTACAGTCCATGGTGACAGCAACAGTCCTGAACCTAGTTTACAGTCCATGGTGACAGCAACAGTCCTGAACCTAGCTTACAGTCCATGGTGGCAGCAACAGTCCTGAACCTAGCTTACAGTCCATGGTGACAGCAACAGTCCTGCAGACAGACCCACAGCAGGCTGTTTGGGAACAGTCCTGAACCCAGTTAACAGTCCGTCCTAGCCCTACTTCCTCTTAAGTGTGGCAGGCTGTTTGGTCACAGCCAGGGTTCTGAGTGTTGTTTGAGGGCCTCTTTAATTGAACCAATCAGAGGAACATGGCAGTGGTGAGTGTGGCTCTCATAAATAGACTGGCCTATTAAACCTCCACTAGTCATGATTACAACAGAAACCATGCAGTGGCTGTGTCCCAAATGGCACCCTATTCCCTATATAGTGCCCTACTTTTGACCAGAGCACTATGGGCCCTGGTCAAAAGTGGTGCACTACATAGGATTGCAGTGCCATTTGGGACACAGCCTGTGCTGTGGCTGCTCCTCTGCAAATAAACTGATTGTAAATAAAGCTCTTAGCGCTGGACAAGGTGGCCACGGGCGTGTGACGTCAGTGTTTCCACCGCTCGGCGTGTGGTAAGATATATCTGACCACGAGGCGCTCTGCGGCCAACAACGCTTGATTAAAGATGTATTCCAGATTAAAGATGTATTGAAGGAGGCTGATTATCATCATACATTAGTAATTCTAGGTCACTGATCTGCCAACAAAGTGATTATTCACAAAGCACAGAGGAGGTGACTAACCACTGGTATTCACCTCAATTAGCTGATATTTCTCAAACAGCACTGACCAATATCCCGTTATTATTCAGGTTACCACGTTTACATGCACACCAATATCCCGTTATTATTCAGGTTACCATGTTTACATGCAGACCAATATCCCGTTATTATTCAGGTTACCATGTTTACATGCACACCAATATCCCGTTATTATTCAGGTTACCATGTTTACATGCACACCAATATCCCGTTATTATTCAGGTTACCATGTTTACATGCACACCAATATCCAGTTATTATTCAGGTTACCATGTTTACATGCACACCAATATCCGTTATTATTCAGGTTACCATGTTTACATGCACACCAATATCCCGTTATTATTCAGGTTACCATGTTTACATGCACACCAATATCCAGTTATTATTCAGGTTACCATGTTTACATGCACACCAATATCCCGTTATTATTCAGGTTACCATGTTTACATGCACACCAATATCCCGTTATTATTCAGGTTACCACGTTTACATGCACACCAATATCCCATTATTATTCAGGTTACCATGTTTACATGCACACCAATATCCCGTTATTATTCAGGTTACCATGTTTACATGCACACCAATATCCCGTTATTATTCAGGTTACCATGTTTACATGCACACCAATATCCCGTTATTATTCAGGTTACCATGTTTACATGCACACCAATATCCCGTTATTATTCAGGTTACCATGTTTACATGCAGACCAATATCCCGTTATTATTCAGGTTACCATGTTTACATGCAGACCAATATCCCGTTATTATTCAGGTTACCATGTTTACATGCACACCAATATCCCGTTATTATTCAGGTTACCATGTTTACATGCACACCAATATCCCGTTATTATTCAGGTTACCATGTTTACATGCACACCAATATCCCGTTATTATTCAGGTTACCATGTTTACATGCACACCAATATCCCGTTATTATTCAGGTTACCATGTTTACATGCACACCAATATCCCGTTATTATTCAGGGTAACATGTTTACATGCACACCAATATCCCGTTATTATTCAGGTTAACATGTTTACATGCACACCAATATCCCGTTATTATTCAGGGTAACATGTATTCTGTTTTCGACTTGACTCATATAAACATCATATCCCGTTTACAATAACCCCCCCCTTAAAAGCTTGTATCCCGGTTATGAGATAAGATTCCTGGGACATGCTAATCTCAGATGGGGTACATCTCATCCCGTCTGCTGCTGTTTTCCGCAGTCTGCACAGGCTCAGTTCCACAGGTGTCGTGTGATGATGTTTTCATCTGAATGTCAAACAAATTACTTCAAAAAGTAGGCTTGCTGAGCAGTTCCATCCACAATAATTCCATAATAATTTATTTAGCTGATACTGCGTACTGGACCGTATAGTCTAGGCTACTGGCTAAGCTACTTTCACCCCTAATTTAGACAAGTTTCTGCTTGTAATTTCCGACATTTGGTAGGCCATATTGTAATTTCCGACACTTGGTAGGCCATAATGTAATTTCCAACATTTGGTAGGCCATATTGTAATTTCCGACATTTGGTAGGCCATATTGTAATTTCCGACATTTGGTAGGCCATATTGTAATTTCCAACATTTGGTAGGCCATATTGTAATTTCCAACATTTGGTAGGCCATATTGTAATTTCCAACATTTGGTAGGCCATATTGTAATTTCCAACATTTGGTAGGCCATATTGTAATTTCCGACATTTGGTAGGCCATATTGTAATTTCCGACATTTGGTAGGCCATATTGTAATTTCCGACATTTGGTAGGCCATATTGTAATTTCCAACATTTGGTAGGCCATATTTAAATTTCCGACACTTGGTAGGCCATATTTTAATTTCCGACACTTGGTAGGCCATATTGTAATTTCCGACACTTGGTAGGCCATATTTTAATTTCCGACACTTGGTAGGCCATATTGTAATTTCCGACATTTGGTAGGCCATATTTTAATTTCCGACACTTGGTAGGCCATTTGTTTGTCAACTTTCGTTAAGACACATGCAGCTTCTCTTCTGTCATAACTTGTTGCCCCAGAAAACTAAATAAAATAGCGCTGACCAGAATAATGTTTTACATCGATAGAATGAATGCATTAGTAATCTAGTTAACAACAGTAAAGTAGTCTGTTTCGTTTTAGCGACCGGGGAGAAAACACAATAACTCCAAAACAGTGGAAAGATTGTCCCTGTGCAAAATGTCCAAATGTCATCAGTTTGACCAGTTTTAAGGAAATGAAAAGCTGTAAAAATGATCAAACACTGTCACGTCCAGGCCTGAGAGGATAGGCTGGAGTGTTTAGTTTGGTTTTTGGTGTAGGGGTTTTCTGTTCTAGGTTATATATTTCTATGTTGGGTTAATGGTTCCCAATTAGAGGCAGCTGAGTGTCTTGTCTCTAATTGGGAACCATATATATGTTTGTAGTTTTCACTTGGGGTTTGTGGGTTATTGTTTAGACATAGCTTTGTTTGTATCGTCATATGTTACGATCGTCGTTTACGTTTGTTTGTTTTGCCCAGTTACGTGTGTTTCGTTCGTTAAATAAACATGTATACTGGATGCCTCGCTGAGCCTTGGTCTGACACTACAGAAGATCGTGACAAACACATTTCTGATAAGACTTCAGTCGGTCTTGGGGGCATATTTGTTGTGGTTGGAATAGGGTCTGCTTGCATAACAGAGTCAACGATAACACATTACACATGCATTCACATGTTTTCAAGAGACGCTCAAATAAATCACATTTCTACACTCCTGTTCCTGAGACTAAATTAACATTTGTTGTATCATTTTACTGAAAGAAATTCATAATTCTGCAGGAGTTTATATTATATTACGTTACATGTGAGAGGTTATTGGCCTACAGTCAGTGTCCATGTTTAAGTTACTAATCCATTTAACCCATATGAACTTAAATGAGGAACATTCTGATAATTCATGGGTACAGGGATACTCGTGAGCGGGATATCAAAGGTGCATGTAAACATCTTATCCCGAATAAGACCTTAAGCGGGATATGAGCTACTACAGGGCTTCTCAAATAGGCACCCAGAGACCAGGGCTTCTCAAACAGGAACCCAGAGACCAGGGCTTCTCAAACAGGCACCCAGAGACCAGGGCTTCTCAAACAGACACCCAGAGGCCAGGGCTTCTCAAACAGGCACCCAGAGACCAGGGCTTCTCAAACAGGCACCCAGAGACCAGGGCTTCTCAAACAGGCACCCAGAGACCAGGGCATCTAGTGAGTGAATGGTGACATGCAAAATATGTTTCCCCTTTGAAGGGCAAATTGTCATCAATCATTGAAAGCAGTTGCAGTCTAGTTGACAGCACAGCGTGGCCAGCGAGCCAGGACCAACAGAAGACATGGTCTAGTGAGCTTCTCTTGGTAAAGTGATGTGAATGGAGGATAGTGCAACAAGTCAGCTCACCTGTCCTGAAGTAGTAACAAGCATCCTCTTCTTTTTGGATCCTATCTGTGAATAACTGCAATTACAATGGAGGGACACAGTTATACACTCACTGTAATTATCTGTGGTATAATTGGTCAGAAATTGTACAGATTTCTTTTTAATTTAACCTTTATTTAACTAGGCAAGTCAGTTAAGAACAAATTCTTATTTTACAATGACGGCCCTACCCCGGCCAAACCCTCCCCTAACCCGGACGACGCTGGGCCAAATGTGAGCGGCCCTATGGGACTCCCGATTACGGCCGGTTGTGATACAGCCAAGGATCGAACCAGGGTCTGTAGTGACGCCTCTAGCACCGAGATGCAAGTGCCTTAGACCGCTGAGCCACTCGGGAGGCCATATAATGTGTCTAGGAGCTGTGTGGTCCAAATGCCCCAATGTCATCTCTGTGTCATCGCTATGTCATCTCTATGTCATCTGCATGTCTCTATGTCACAATATCCTCTCTATGTCATCTCTATGTCATCTCCATGTCTCTATGTCACAATGTCATCTCTATGTCATCTCTATGCCTCTATGTCATCTGCATGTCTCTATGTCACAATATCCTCTCTATGTCATCTCCATGTCTCTATGTCACAATGTCATCTCTATGTCTCTATGTCACAATGTCATCTCAAAGCTCCTATCTAAGTAACTGCAATTACAACGGAGGGACAGTTATCATGAAAAGAAGCCTTTCATTGATAAAATATGAGGATAGAATTACTAAGAATAGATTCTATAAGGAGTGTGGGCCAAATGCCATCTCTACAAACCCTTTAATAAAAGGCTGCTTTACAGATAAAGAATTATAGTGGGTACAGTAGCCTACACGTTTAGGGACCACTGTCCAATTGTAACAGTTCAAGTTAGGGTTATCACTATTTTATAGTTATTGCAACAACAGTAAAGTGACGGTCAACTTGACCATGAAATGTGAACATCACAGACAGTGAGTCTGTCATTCAGTATCAATGAACATCACCGACAGTGAGTCTGTCATTCAGTATCAATGAACATCACCGACAGTGAGTCTGTCATTCAGTATCAATGAACACCAATGAATCATTCAATAATATACATTAACTAATACAACAGACAATTATTACGCGCACACACACACACACACAATTATCTTACTCACTCCAATTTCTTGAATTTCTCTCTCCCGGCAGCGACATATTGTTCCCCGCTCTGTAGATGGTCCAGGCAGGCCACCCGATGCCCCATTCTAGGGGTGTAGATGTTCCGAACCGCTCCAAACGGAGCCTGCACACCCCCCGTCACATCTCGAAGAAAAGTGTCAAAATTGGACACTCTCTTTTGGTTTACCACTAACCGGCGAGCCTCGTAAAAGGGATCTCCATTTCGATACACGAAAATGTTCTTCACGACAGGTTGGGATAGAAAATTGGGCTTTTCAGAGTTCATGACGATTGGGGTCAAAGTATCGAAGCCTATGGCTAGATCATTTCCCCACACAAATAAACATGCATTTGAGATCCAATTTCAACGTAGTAAAACCACACTGTTACAGGATAGGACGGTCGTCATTATCGATACGGCATGAACGGATATTTAAGGTCCATTCAGTCCGCATTTTCAAACGAGCATCGTGAACCTCACATAAAATAGTCCACTGCGCAACCTGGACGAAAGTCCGACTACTTGGAAGTTAGCGGAGTTGTTGGAGAGTGCATGTTCTCCAGGTTAAAACGTCCCAGGTCAAATTATTGGGAATGTAACGGGAGCGACTTCACAAAAGGCACATGCAGAGTCAGGTGGCGTGCCCAGTTATGCCCAGGTGACAACAGTTTCCTCCGGTGTGTTCCGCACCGAGGTGTCATGGGAAGGCAGGTGTTGAGCCGTTTCTATAGAAACACACACGCACACGGTCACGGTCACGCCGTTTGTCACTAACTATACCCGTATAACTGTACCAAAAAAAAAATGAAGAGAATCAATTTACAAATAAAAATCTATATACAACCTTAAAGGTCCAATGCAGACGTTTTTTTTTTATCTCAATATCAAATCATTTCTGGTTAACAATGAAGTACCTTACCGCAAGTGTTTTCAAATAAAATGGCCAAAAATAAAGAAATATTATCTTCGCAAATAGCAGCTTCTCAAGCAAGAATTTAGTTAAGGACTGTCTGGGAGTGGTCTGAATGGGGGAGGTGAAAACAGAAAACTAGCTGTTATTGGCAGAGAGGTTTGGAACACTCTTTCTTATTGGTCTATTAACTAATTAACCACAAGGGGACGTCACCAGGTGATGTCTTTTCCGAAAAACTCTTACAACAAAAGGGCATTTGAATCATTTTCACAATTTCACTGTATTTTTTTCAACCACCTAGTGTGAAAGTAGATTTAAAAAAAACACAGCACTGGGCCTTTAAAACGTTGAAAAGTAATTTAGTTTTAATGAGATATCAAGGGACCAATTGGAGGTCCTGTGTTGGGATCTTGAAAGAAGAAGAAAAACATGTTTGTTTTGTGGACTATATATTGTGTTGCATGACAACAGAGATGCAGAACATTTCACAGTGTGTTTACTATCAAAGGTGGAATATGCAGAAATAGCTCCAACCATTTCCTGGTTGCTAAAATTCCAATAGTTTGCCTAATTTCAGTTTATGTGACAAAACAAGCAGTCATTGTGTAGAGAATCATTGTACCATCTAAAATGCTGTGAAATATATTTTCCATAACCCGAAATATTGCATTTTCAGCTGTTTGAATCTGGCTACAAAACCGAAAGTAAAAGACACAAAAAACGAACGGGAAGCACAGAAAAAGAACACATAGAAAAGATCTACAGCTTCTTAGACATGTTTCAATGACAGATCTATATTGCAGCTTTAAACATCGAAGTAAGGTCACACCAAGATAACAGAGGTGTTGAATGCAATTGTGTTATTTCTAAACTAATGCCTAATTTCAATGGTAAATTTACAATGACACGATTTTACAATATTGTTGATATTCTGGTCAAATCGTCCTTTACAACCCCCTGAGAGATCCCTCAAACGTCATAGCTACAGGATCACAGTGTGTTGTTAGTGACAAGGCCACAAGATGGTGCCATAGTATTAGATGTTGAAACAGTCTCTCTCTCTCTCTCTCTCTCTCTCTCTCTCTCTCTCTCTCTCTCTCTCTCTCTCTCTCTCTCTCTCTCTCTCTCTCTCTCTCTCTCTCTCTCTCTCTCTCTCTCCCGTCCCCCTCTCCCAGTCTGTACAGCCCCACTAGACACTAAAAAAGAATAGAAATCATGTGAACAGAACACACATTCTCAGTCCAACTTAAGTCTTTAAAGGGCCAATCCACAGGTGAAACAATAACAACCTCTATTTACAATGTTTGCTAACGTTGGAGTAAAACACGCTTCTATTTTGAGGTCCGATGGGGTGTGACAGCTGAACTAAGCTCATGAGGCATTTAGAAGAATCAAAGGGTATATAACATTCATTAAAACTCATGTATATAGTAATGTTGGATAACACCAGCCAAGCAATCAAAGAGCAATGCCAATACACAGCATTTGAGGATATAGCCTAAGTATCTCCTTGAAAAATACAAACACACATTGTTTCATCCTCACTCTGCATGTACTTTTAGATATCACATTACCCAGAACTGATGTTGTTCATCAGGTTAATAGATGTAGTAACGACAGCAGTTAAACCCTATCCTAGAGGTGGTTATTAGATGTAGTAATGACAGCAGGTAAACCCTATCCTAGAGGTGGTTATTAGATGTAGTAATGACAGCAGTTAAACCCTATCCTAGAGGTGTTTATTAGATGTAGTAATGACAGCAGGTAAACCCTATCCTAGAGGTGTTTATTAGATGTAGTAATGACAGCAGGTAAACCCTATCCTAGAGGTGGTTATTAGTTGTAGTAATGACAGCAGTTAAACCCTATCCTAGAGGTGGTTATTAGATGTAGTAATAACAGCAGTTAAACCCTATCCTAGAGGTGGTTATTAGATGTAGTAATGACAGCAGCAGTTAAACCCTATCCTAGAGGTGGATATTAGATGTAGTAATGACAGCAGTTAAACCCTATCCTAGAGGTGGTTATTAGATGTAGTAATGACAGCAGCAGTTAAACCCTATCCTAGAGGTGGTTATTAGATGTAGTAATGACAGCAGCAGTTAAACCCTATCCTAGAGGTGGTTATTAGATGTAGTAATGACAGCAGCAGTTAAACCCTATCCTAGAGGTGGATATTAGATGTAGTAATGACAGCAGTTAAACCCTATCCTAGAGGTGGATATTAGATGTAGTAATGACAGCAGCAGTTAAACCCTATCCTAGAGGTGGTTATTAGATGTAGTAATGACAGCAGCAGTTAAACCCTATCCTAGAGGTGGTTATTAGATGTAGTAATGACAGCAGTTAAACCCTATCCTAGAGGTGGTTATTAGATGTAGTAATGACAGCAGTTAAACCCTATCCTAGAGGTGGTTATTAGATGTAGTAATGACAGCAGCAGTTAAACCCTATCCTAGAGGTGGATATTAGATGTAGTAATGACAGCAGTTAAACCCTATCCTAGAGGTGGTTATTAGTTGTAGTAATGACAGCAGCAGTTAAACCCTATCCTAGAGGTGGTTATTAGATGGTGACTCAAAGTGCTGTGTAATTGTTCTGCCCTGACAACAGTGGAGGAGAGGGAGAGAGGGAGAGGGAGAGGGAGAGGGAGAGAGAGGAATAGAGAGTGGGGGAGAGAGAGCAGAAGATGATGACAGATTACAGTGACATGAACAGTCACAATCACAGTGTAATTCATCACTTATGAAAATCCTCATGATCCACTCCAAACACTGTTCTCTCATCCATAATCAGTTGGCTGCATTGTCTAGTCAAATCAATATAACCTGAAAATGACAAATCAATCAGGTTATTATGGTGTCTTCAGCCCCCTCCTCCTTCTTCCCTACTGCTTTTCAAATGATCAGGATTATCAATATTTTATATAATATTTTATTATATTTTATTATAAGCTTGGTTGCAAATGGGTCTTCCAAATGGACAATGACCCCCAAGCATACTGTCACGCCTTCCGCCGAAGTCGGTCCCTCTCCTTGTTCGGGCGGCGGTCGGCGGCCTTCTAGCTACCGCCGATCCACTTTTCAATTTCTGTTTGTTTTGTCTTCATTATACACACCTGGATTCTGTTCCCATAATTACATGTTCCTTATATAAACTCTCTGTTTCCCCCATGGTTTTGTGCGTGTTTGTTTTATGTAAGATGGTCTGTTTGTGAGCGTGTATTTTACTACATTTTGGTAGTTTGATTTTTGAGTAAGATTTATTACATGATTACTCATCTCTGTTGTCCTGCGCCTGACTCTGCTTACCTGCTACACTGAGACCCTTGACACATACTTCCAAAGTTGTGGCAAAATGGCTTAAGGACAACAAAGTCAAGTTATCCATCACAAAGCCCTGATGGGCCAAAATTCACCCAACTTATTGTGGGAAGCTTGTGGAAGGCTACCCGAAACGTTTTACCCAAGTTAAACAATTTAAGGCAATGCTACCAAACACTAATTGAGTGTATGTAAACTTCTGACCCACTGGAAATGTGATGAAATAAATAAAAGCTGAAATAAATCATTCTCTCTACTATTATTCTGACATTTCACATTCTTACAATAAAGTGGTGATCCTAACTGACCTAAGACAGTGAATTTGGATGAAATGTCAGGAATTGTGAAAAACTGAGTTTAAATGTATTTGGCTAAGGTATTGTAAACTTCCGACTTCAACTGTATGTCCTGTCGATTGGGTTGCGCTCTAGATAAAGGCCTCTAGCCTAAATGTTGGACCCTGGCTTCTCTCTCTCTGTCTGTTTAAGTGTGGGGTTTCATCAATCAAAAGCATACATTTGTCTGAAGTGAGTCCTGTCCTTAACATCCTAATATTTTATTATATTATTGGTATATATTATATATTAAACAAAAACATACATTTGTCTGAAGTGACTCCTTTCCTTAAAACCTCTTAAGGATCGCCCCCTTTTTTTTTCAATTTTCGCCTTAAATGACATACCCAAATCTAAATGCCTGTAGCTCAGGCCCTGAAGCAAGGATATGTATTTTCTTGGTACCATTTGAAAGGAAACACTTTGAAGTTTGTAGAAATGTGAAATGAATGTAGGAGAATTTAACACATTAGATCTGGTAAAAGATAATACAAAGAAAAAAACAACAGTTGTTTTTGTATTTTTATTTGTACTATCATCTTTGAAATGCAAGAGAAAGGCCATAATGTATTATTTCAGCCCAGCTGCGATTTAGATATTGTCCACTAGATGGCAGCAGTGTATGTACAAAGTTTCAGACTGATCCAAAGAACCATTGCTTTTCTGTTCAAAATGTTATATCACAACTGCCCAAATGTGCCTAATTTGTTTATTAATAACTTTTCATGTTCAAAACTGTGCACTCTCCTCAAACAATTGCATTGTATTTGTTCACTGTAATAGCTACTGTAAATTGGACAGTGCAGTTAGATTAACAAGAATTTAACTCTTTAGGGCTAGGGTCCCATTTTCCGAATTTTTGCCTGTCTGACGTGCCCAAAGTAAAATGCCTGCCACTCAGGCCCAGAAACTAGGATATGCACATAATAATAATAATGGATAGGAAACACTCTGAAGTTTCTGAAACTGTTAAAATAATGTCTGTGAGTATAGCAGAACTGATATAGCAGGCGAAAAAACGAGGAATTTCTCTCATTTTGAATGCCTCTTTATTGAATTTTCAGGGAAATAGCTCCCAGATTGCAGTACCTATGGCTTCCACTCGATGTCAACAGTCTCTAGACAGTGTTTCAAGCGTTTATCATGGAAGAGAGCCTTATAGAAGAAGAATTGGTATGACAAGCCAGGAAATTATTTCTGTCTTGTCTTGAGGACCGGGGCGCACAGCTCAGTATTACCTTTTCTATAGTTTAGGTTATTATCCGTGTGAAATATAATAGCTAATATAGATAAAAGGATACCTAAGGATAAATTATAAATGATGTTTGATTTGTTTGGGCAAAGTTGATAGGTATAATTTGAACGTTTTCTCTTCGCAGTACAACGGGCGAGCAAACTGTGAACGCTTGGTGGATTATCTGAACATTACGCGCCAACAAAATGGAGATTTATGGATATAAACAATGACTTTTTCTAACAAAAGAAACATGGATTGTCTTGCTTGGACACTTCGGATTGCCCTCAGCAGAAGATCATCAAAAGGTAAGCGATTTATTTTAGCTCTTTTATGTGTTTTGTGAGACCCACGCTGGTTATGGAATTATGCTAATGCATAAAAATATGAGAGATGCTATCCTCAAACAATCAAATGTTGTGCTTTCACCGTAAAGCCTTTTTGAAATCTGACAACGCTGTGATATTAACAAGACTCTAATCTTTGCAACCATATGCAACATTTGTATATCCATGACTGTTAAATATTACGAATTTTTATTTTGAATTTGCCGAGCTTTGTTTGCTCCGAAAACGATCCCGCTCACGGGATTGGGTCCTTAAGCTTTCTGCCAATATCAGATATGTCTATGTCCTACATATCTAAACAAAATTGTGAAGTGAAATGATAACCAGTGTTACTAGCAGTGTAAAACAAAAGGTATACCATGGGCCATGGCCCCCAACAGACACTGACATGCCTTGTATACTCACCCAGCATAGTACATGTTTTGAATATTGAAGATTTTAGGTCACCTGGCAAACTTTATTTAGTATTTTTGTGATTTACAGTAGAAAATAAAACACCACAAGGCACCACTTCCTTCCTCCATGAGCACATTAACAGCTTGTCAAATACCATCTCAAGACAATTACAAGCCCCTCTAAAAGTTACATTTGATACCATCTCAAGACAATTACAAGCCCCTCTAAAAGTTACATTTGATACCATCTCAAGACAATAGAAGCCCCTCTAAAGGTTACATTTAATACCATCTCAAGACAATACAAGCCCCTCTAAAAGTTACATTTGATACCATCTCAAGACAATACAAGCCCCTCTAAAGGTTACATTTGATACCATCTCAAGACAATACAAGCCCCTCTAAAAGTTACATTTGATACCATCTCAAGACAATACAAGCCCCTCTAAAAGTTACATTTGATACCATCTCAAGACAATACAAGCCCCTCTAAAAGTTACATTTGATACCATGTCAAGACAATTACAAGCCCCTCTAAAGGTTACATTTGATACCATCTCAAGACAATAAAAGTTACATTTGATACCACATAAGACAATACCCCTCTAAAAGTTACATTTGATACCATCTCAAGACAATACAAGCCCCTCTAAAAGTTACATTTGATACCATGTCAAGACAATTACAAGCCCCTCTAAAAGTTACATTTGAATTACACAAATACAGTATACAGAGTATGCGTAATAGATTACAGTACGTACATCATTTAAAAAAAAAAAGAAGCTGCTTTTAAACAGTCTTCAATGTTTGAACACTTTCCTGTTAACAATTAAACCTTTGTGTTTTCTAGAGAAATTCAAATATTGGCTGTTAGCTGTTTCTGTTTCAAAATAGCCTGTTAAGAGACATATGATGGAGGGCTATGACCATGTTACCCAACACATTTTGGTGTTTGGTATTTTATTAGGATCCCCGTTAGTTACTGATAAAGCAGCAGCTACTCTTCCTGGGGTCCACACAGAACATGAACACAATACAGAACATTCATAGACCAAGAACAGCTCAAGGACAGAACTACATCCATTTAAAAAAAAAGGCACACATAGCCTACAAATCAATACATACACACACAAAGTATCTAGGTCAAATAGAGGTGTGGTGCCAGAAAATAAGACATCTTCATTAACTCTATATTATCTCTGTGACAGGGGAACCATAGATCAGGCAGGTAGCCGGGTAGCTGTTGGGCCGGCAATTGAAAGATTGCCGGATCGAATCCCCGAGACGACAAGGGGGGAAACGTTTTGTTCTGCCCACTCTCAGGGGAATGAGATATGCTAAAAAAAAAATTATTATAATTATATTTCACACCATGTACAAGTTATCCATTTGTACATACAGAGAAATAGGACTATGTAAGCCCTCATCGTTATATATAGCTCTGTGTCCACGTCAATTGTCTTTGGTTACTTGGATTCTGGTGCACTACAGTACTGCACTAAACTATAATGTTGGATGCACCCTGTTCCCTAATTCAGGGAACAATTTTTTTACTAGGGCTCTGGTCGAAAGCAGTGCACTATATAGGGACTAAAGTGCTATTTAAGACAGCTAATGTCTTGGGTTGAGGTCAGTCCATTTAATACTGCAAATTATTTATGGGGGCCAAAAATCGATCATTTTCTAACTGTCCATCGTATTAATAATGAACTGTATTGGTCATATTTATCTTTTCAAAGACAGTCATTCTGTCAACCTCCTATTTAATATATATATGTTTTTTTAATTTAACTAGGCAAGTCAGTTAAGAACAAATTCTTATTCACAACAATGGCCTTCACCGGCCAAACCCAGACGACGCTGGGCCAATTGTGCACCACCCTATGGGACTCCCAATCACGGCCGGTTGTGATACAGTCTGGAATTGAACCAGGGTGTCTGTAGTGACACCTCTAGCACTGAGAGGCAGTGCCTTAGACCACCGTGCCACTTGGGAGCCCATGATAGAGCTGAAGAGTTTTGTTACTAAACACAGGTCATTTTATGTTGCTTAAGTTGCCATAATAATACAATATATAAACACCCTGAAATTATTGACACCCTTGATAAAGACGAGCAAAAAATGACTGTATAAAATAAATAATTCAAATACTGAGCTATATTGAATGCTCCAACAAATTGGGAAATGACATCATTATTTATTACTAATACAATTGCTCTGAGAATGTTTTCTCGAAGGTAGCGGTCAAAGTTACTGACACCCCTTGTTTTCAATACTTTTCAATGTCTAACCTTGCAAATGTAACGCCACTGAGCCTTTTACTAAAATGTTTTATGAGATTCTAGAACACGTTGGGAGGGTTCTTGGGGTATTCCTCTGTACAGAATCCCTTCAGATCCTTGATATCCTCCGTCTGTGCTTATGGACTGGCTCTCTTCAATTCACACCACAGGTTTTCAATATGTTTCAAGTCTGGAGACTGAGAGGGCCATTGCAAAATGTTGATTTTGTGGCCAATGAATCATTTCTTTGTGGATTTTGATGTGTGCTTTGGGGTTATTGTCTTGCTGGAAGATCCGCTTGCGGCCAAGTTTCAGCCTCCTGGCAGAGACAACCAGGTTTTTGGATAAAATGTCTTGGTACTGGGTAAAGTTCATGATGCCGTTGACCTTAACAAAGGGCTCTTGGACCAGTGGAAGCAATTTAGTCCCATAGCATCAAAGATCCAGCACCATATTTTGCAGTAGGTATGGGGTTCTTTTCTGCTTATGCATTCTCATTTCGACGCCACACCCACCACTGGTGTGTGTGTCCAAAGATATTTATTTTCATGTCATCTGACTAAAGCACCGGATCCAGTCCAAGTGACAGTGCCATGTATCAAATTACAGGTGTATACATTTGTTGGTTGCCATGAAAATAGAGCTCTTTACCTACTGTAAAATATGGTGGTGGATCTTTGATGTTAAGGGGCTATTTAGCTTCCACTGGTCCTGGGATATTTGTTAAGGACAATGGTATCATGAACTTTACCCAGTACCAAGACATTTTATCCAAAAACCTGGTTGCCTCTGCCTGGAGGCTGAAACTTGGCCGCAAGTGGATCTTCCAGCAAGGCAAGAACCCCAAGCACACATCAAAATGGAAAGGTCAATTATTTTGACCCCTACCTTTTATGAGAAAAAAAAGGATTACTCGTTAAACAAAATCTCTTTCTCTGAGCAAATGTATTAGTATAAAATAATCGAATAAAGAAAATTTGCATACAATATAGCTCAGTATTTAAATAATTTATTAAAAAAAAAATTTTCTCATCTTTATCAAGGGTGTCAATCCTTTTGGTACATTTGAAAACATTTTCAGAGGAGAAGTAACAGACAGCACATTTTTCAAGTGCCAAAGGAAACTGTTGGCAAAATATAAAAAGCTAGCTCACTATGTAGCTGGTATGTGTTGTAACCAACTTCATTTAAAACATGTACACTTTCAGATACAGTTAGATGCAGGAATGTCATTTTGTTATTGAATATGACATATTGGTTCTGTAATAAACACCATTTCTCTTAGTTACCTCTACAACAGATAATCATATAACATTTAATCAGGATTTTACACTAACCAAATGCTCAGATTTTTCTCAGCTCACAAAATAAACATGAATATATTGGTGTATTATCCATAATCATAACAGTCATTGTTTAAGATTGATATTTAGTCATGTTTTGACCGAATGTCACCAACATCCTGATCTAGATCACAGCACACAACCACACGTCCATTGAGGAAATGAAAGACCACTACGATTTGACAGCTTGGTTGGTATTTCAAACACTTCTCTCTCCTCTTGTTACGGTATATACTCTCTTCACATGTCTGGCTGTGCCTCCTTCTATCCATCCCTCCCTCTCTCTATCCATCCATCCCTCTCTCTCTCCATCCATACCTCCCTCTATCCCTCCCTCTCTCTATCCATCCATCCATCCCTCCCTCTCTCTATCCATCCATCCATCCCTCCCTCTATCCCTCCATCCTCCATGTGAACGGACATCTCTGTACTCCTCCTGGGCTCAGATCACCATCCAGTGTTGGAGCTGTGGAAACCAATGGGAAAGGACAATAAATTCACTAAGGTAGGGTAAGGCAGGGTAAGGTAGGGTAAGGTAGGGTAAGGTAAGGTAGGGTAGGGTAGGGTAAGGTAGGGTAGGGTAGGGTAGGGTAGAGAGGGTAAGGAGTGGGGTAAGGTGGGAGTGGGAGTAGGGTAGGGTAGGGTAGGGTGGGAGTAAGGTAGGGTGGGGTAAGGTGGGGGTAAGGTGGGGTAGGGGTAGGGTGGGAGTAGGGTGGGAGTAGGGTGTGGGAGTGGGGGTAGTGGGGTAGGGTGGAGTAGGGTGGAGGGTGGGTGAGTGGAGTGGAGTGGGGTGGGGTAAGATGGGAGTAAGGGTGGGTAAGGTGGGTAGGGTGGAGTGGGAGTGGGGTAGGGTGGGGGTGGGAGTGGGGTGGAGTAAGAGTGGGTGGGGTAGGGTAAGGTGGGAGTGGGTAGGAGTAAGGTGGGTAGAGATTAAGGTGGGGATGGGGGTAGGGTGGAGTAGGGAGTAAGGTAGGGTAAGGTGGAGTGGGAGTAAAGGTGGGAGTGGGGTGGAGTGTAAGGTGGGGTGGGAGTGGGGTGGGAGTAAAGATGGGTGGAGTGGGAGTAAGGTGGGGTAGGGTAAAAGAGTAGGAGTAGGGTAAAGGTAGAGATGGGAGTAGGGTGGGAGTGGGAGTAAGGTAAGGTGGGAGTGGAGTAAGGTGGGAGGAGTAAGGTGGGAGTGGGGTGGGGTGGGGTGGGAGTAAGGGTGGAGTGGAGTAAGGTAAGGGGTGGAGTAAGGTAAGGTGGGAGTAGGAGTGGGGTGGGTAGGGTAAGGGAGTGGAGTAGAGATGGGTAGTGGGGTGGGTAGGGTAGGAGTAAGGTGGAGTGGAGAGGGTAGAGTGGGATGGAGTAGTGGGGGTGGAGTGGAGTAAGGGTGGGAGTGGGAGTGGAGTGGGGGTGGGAGTAAGGTGGAGTGGGAGTAGGGTGGAGATTAGGAGTGGGAGTAAGGTAGGGTGGAGTGGAGTAAGTGGGTGGAGTAAGATGGAGTAAGGTAAGGTAAGAGTAGAGATGAGATTAGAGATTAAGGATTAAGGTAAGGGTGGGGGTGGAGATTAAGGTAAGGTGGGATTGGGAGTAAGAGTATTAGGGATTGGGGGTAAGGTGGGAGTGGGGTAGAGATTAGGGTAAGGTAGGGTGGGAATTAAGATTAGGGTAAGGTGGGGTGGGTAGGAGTGGGTGGGGTGGGTAGGGTGGGGGTGGAGTGGGGTGGGTGGGTGGGGTAAGGTGGGGGTGGAGTGGGAGTGGGTAGGGTGGGTGGGAGGTGGGGTGGGGTGGGAGTAAGGTGGGAGTGGGATCAAGGTGGGAGTGGAGTGGGGAGTAAGGTGAGTAAAGATGGGTGGAGTAAAGGTGAGGTGGGGTGGAGTAAGGGTGGGAGTGGAGTGGGAGTAGGGTCAAGGTAATTAGGAGTGGAGTAAGGTGGGAGTGGGGTGGGTAGGGTGGGTAAGGTAAAGGTGGGTAAGGTGGGTAAGGTGGGAGTGGAGTAAGGTAAGGTGTGAAAGATTAAGGTAGGTGGTGGGTGGAGTAGGGTAAGGATGGAGTAAGGTGGAGTGGGGAGTAAGGTAAGATTAGGATTAAGGTGGAGTAAGATGGGGTAGGGTAGGGAATTAAGGTGGGAGTGGGTGGGGGATGGAGTAAGGTAAGGGTGGAGTGGGAATTAAAGGTAAGGTGTAAGATTAGGGTAAGGATTGGGATTAAGGTAAAGGAGTGGGAGTAAGGTGGGATTAAGGCAGGGGTGTAAGGTGGGATTAGGGTAAAGGTGGGTAGAGATTAGGCATTAAGGTGGGGGTAAAAGGTAGGGGTAAGGTGGGAGTGGGAGTGGGTAAGGGAGGGTAAGGGTGGGTGCAAGGTGGGTGGAGTGGGGGTCAAGGGGTAGGGTAAGGCAGGGGTGGGTGGGAGTGGGTGAGTAAGGTGGGATTGGGGTGGGGGTAAGGTGGGTAAGGTAAAGGTGGGTGGAGTAAGGTAAGGTGGAGTGGTAAGGTAAGGTAAAGGTGGGAGTGGGTTGCAAGGGTGGAGTAGGGTGAGATTGGGAGTAAGGCAGGGTAAGGGGTGGGATGGAGTAAGGGTAAGAGTGGGGTGGGAGTAAGGTGGGAGTAGAGGTGGGAGTGGGGTAAGAGTAGGGTGGAGTAAGGGTAGGGTAGGGTAAGGTGGGAGGTAAGATGGAGTAAAGGGATTAGGGGTGGGATTAAGGCAGAGTTAAGGTGGGGTAAGATTAAGGTGGAGTAGGAGTGGGGTGGGGTGGGAGTAAGGTGGGATAAGATGTAAGGTAAGGTAAGATGGAATTAAAGGTAAGATGGGGGTAAGACATGAGTAAGGTAAAATTAAGGGTAAGGCAGGGATTAAAGGTAGGGTAGAGAGGTAGGAGTAAGGTAGGTGGGTTAAGGTAGGTGGGTAGAGAGGAGTAAGATTGGGATTAAGAAAGGGTGGAGTGGATTAGGAGTGGGTGGGGTGGGAGTAAAAGGTGGGTAATTAAGGTGGGAGTGGAGTGGGGTGGGAGTAAGGTGGAGTGGAGTAAGGTGGGAGTGGGTAAGATGGGTGGGTGGAGTGGGTAAGGTGGAGTGGGTAAGGTAAAAGGTGGGGGTAGGAGTGGGTAGGGTGGAGTGGAGTGGGTAAGGTAAAGGGTGGGAGGGTAAAGGTGGGGTAAGGTGGGTGGGAGTAAGGTAGGGTAGGGTAAGATGGGTGGGGATTAGGGTGGGGTAAGATTAGGGTGGGGTAAGGGATTAAGGTGGGGTGGAGTAAGGTAGGGTAAAGGTAAGAGTGGGGTGGGAGTAGGGTGTAGGGTGGGTGGGTAAGGTGGGGTGCAGGTGGGAGTGGGAGTAAAGGTAAGGTAGGGTAGGGAATTAAGGCAGGGTGAGGTGGAGTGGGGTGGGAGTCAAGGAGATTAAAGGTGGAGTGGGGTGGGAATTAAGGTGGGTGGGTAAGGTAGAGGTGGAGGTGGGGGTGGAGTAAGATTAGGAGTGGGAGTGGGTGGGTAGGTGGGAATTAAGGTGGGTGGGGTGGGGTGGAGTGGGGTAAGGTGGGGTGGGGGTGGGTGGGAGTGGGTGGGGGTGGGTAAGGTAAGGTGGGTGGGGTGGAGTGGGTGGGGTGGGGTGGGTGGGTGGGTGGGATTAGGGTGGGTGGGTGGTGGGTAAGGTGGGTAAGGTGGGTAAGGTAAGATTAAGGTGGGGGTGGAGTGGGTGGGTAAGGTGGGGTAAGATGGGTGGGTGGATGGGTAAGGTGGGGGTGGGGGTGGGGTGGGGTGGGTAAAGGTGGGGGTGGATTAAAGGTGGGTAAAAGATGCAAGGGTAGGGTAAGAGTGGGGTGGGTAAGGTGGGAGTGGGTGGGAGTAAAGACATGGGTAAAGGTGGAGTAGGGGGTAAAAGGTAGGAGTGGGTAAGGTGGGGAGTGGGAGTGGAGTAAGATTAGGAGTGGAGTGGGTAAGGTGGGATGATAAAAATTAAAGGTAATCTAAAGGGTGGGGTAAAGGTAAGAATTAAAGTAAGGGGTAGGGTAATAGGGTGGGAGTAAGGTAAGGTAAAAGGGTGGGGTGGGTGGGAGTAAGGGTAAAGGTGGGAGTAAAAGGTGGGTCAAGAAGGGTAGGAGTAGTGGAGTAAGGTAGGGTAAGATGGGATGGGTAAGGTGAGTGGGGTAAAGGTAAATAAAGTGGGGGTGAGATTAGAGATGGAGTGGGATTAGAGTCAAGGGTGGGATGGGGTGGGGTGGGGTGGGTAAGGTGGGTAAGGTGGGTAAGGTAAGGGTGAGATTAGGGTGGGTAAAAGGTGGAGTAAAGATAGGGGGTGGGTGGGGTGGGTAAGGTGGGGTGGGTAAAATTGAAGTGGGGTGAGTGTGGGTAAAGGGAGGTGGAGTGGGGTGGGGTGGAGTGTGTAGGGTAAGGTGGAGGTAAGGTAAGGTGGGAGGTGGGTAAGGTGGGAGTGGGGGTAAAGATTAGGTGTGAAGGTCAGAGGGTGGGGTGGGGTAAGGTGGGGTGGGTGGGGTGAGATGGGTCAAGGTGGAGTAAAGGGTAAGATTGGGGTAAGGTGTGAGTGGGTAAGGTGGGGTGAGTAGATTAGAGATGGGGATTAAGGTAAGGCAGGGTAGGAGTGGAGTGGGATCAAGGTAGGGTGGGGTGGGAGTAAAGGTGGGTGGGGTGGATTGGGAATTAGGAGGGTAAGGTGGGAGTAAGGGCCAGGAGTAAGGTAGGGTAAGGTAGGGTAAGGTAGATTGGGGTAGGGTAGGGTAAAGATTAAGATGGGTGGGGTAAGATGGGTAAGGTGGGGAGTAAGGTGGGTAAGATTAAGATTAGGAGTAAGATAGAGATTAAGGTGGGAGTCAAGGATTAGGAGTCAGAGATTAGGGTAAAGGTGCAAGGTAAAGATTAGGGGTAAGATGGGTAAGGTGTGGGGGTAAGGTAAGGATTAAGGTGGAGTGGAGTGGGGTGGATGGAGTAGGGTAAGAATTAGGGGGGTGGGGTCAAGGTGGGGTGGGAGTGGGGGTGGAGATTAGGGTAAGATGAGTGGGTAAGGTGGGGGTGAGATGGGGTGGGTGGGGGTAGGTGGGGTAAAGGTGGAGTGGGGTGGGGGTGGGTAAGGGTGGGGGTAAGGTAGAGATGGGTAAAAGGTGGGAGTGGGTAAGGTGGGGGTTAAGATGGTAGAGTGGAGTGGGTGGAGTAAGATGGGGTAGGGTTAGGGGTAAAGGTGGGGATTAGGGTGGGGTGGGTGGGTGGGAGTAGATTAAAGATCAAAGGTGGGAATTAAGGTAAGGGGTAGGGTGGAGTGGGTAAAGGTGGGTAAGGTGGGGGTGGGGTAGGGTGGGGGTAAGGTGGGGAGTAAAGGAAGGTGGGTAGGTGGGAGTGGAGTAGGGTGGAGTAAGGTAAGGTAAGATGGAGTGCAAGGTGGGTGGGAGTGGGTAAAGATAAGGGTAAAAAGGTAAGGTTGGAGTAAGTGGGTGGGTAAAAGATTAAGGTAGGGTGGATTAAAATTAAAAAGATTAAGATTAAAGGTAAAGGGGAGTGGGGTGGGTGGGTGAGATTGGTGGAGTAAGGTGGGTGGGATCTAAAGGGTAAAGATTAGGGGAGGGTGGGGGTGGGAAGTGGGTAAAGGTGGGGTGGGTGGGAGTAAAGGTGTTCAGGGTAAGGTGGGATGGATTAAGGTAAAGTGGGATTAGGATGGAGATTAGAGATTAGGGGTGGGGTAGGGTAGGGTAAAGGTGGGTAAGGTGGGAGTAAGATTAGGGTAAAGGTGGGGTAAGGGTGGGTAAAGGTCAAGGTAGGTGGAGTAAGGTGGAGTAAAGGGTGGGTGGGTGGGGTGCAAGGTGGGGTGGGTAAGGGTGGGATAGGGTCAAAGGTAAAGGGTAAAAGGTAGGGTAAGGTAAGATGGGAGTAAAGGTGGGAGTGGGAGTGAGATTAAAGGTGGGTAAAGGTGGGTAAGGGTGGGAGTAAGGAGTAAGATGGGTGGGGTGGGTCAAGGTGAAGTGGGATTAAGGTGGGATTAGGTAAGAGGTAGGGTGGATTAAAGGTGGGGTAAGATTAAGGTGGATAAGGTGGAGTGGGTAAGATTAAAGGGTAAGGTGGGTGGGTGAGGTGGGGTAAAGATTAAGGTAAGATGGAGTGGGTGGGTAGATTGGGGTGGGGTGGAGTAAAAGGTGGGAGTAAGATGGAGTAGTAAGGTAAGGGTGGGTAGAGTAAGGTGGGTGGGGGTAAGGTGGGATTAAAGATTAAGTAAGGGTGGGATTAGGATGGAGTGGGTGGGTAAGGTGGGGTGGGATGGGTAAGTGGAGATTGGGAGTGGGTAAGATTAAAAGATGGGGTGGGTGGGAGTGGGTGGGGTGGGATTAAGGTGCGTAGAGATGGTAAGATTAAGGAGTAAAGGGTGGGTGGGGTGGGGTGGGGTGCGGTAAGGGTGGGGTAGGGGATTAAAGGTGGGGTGGAGGTGGGGTAAGTGGAGTGGGTGGGTAAGGTGGGAGTGGGTAAGACAGGGTAAGATGGGTGAGATTAAAGGTAGATTGGGAGTAAGGTGGAGTAGGGTAAAGTGGGGTAAGGTAAGGTGGGGGTGAGGTGGGTGGGTGGGGTAAAGGTGGGATCAGGTAAAGATTAAGGCAGAAGATTAGGGTAAAGATTAAGGGTGGATTAGGGTAAGATGGGTGGAGATTAAGATTGGGAGGTAAGGTGAGAGATTAGAGATGAGAGTAAAAGGGTAGGTAAGGTGGGTGGAGTGGGTAAAGGTGAGGTGGATTAGAGGTGGAGTGGAGTAAGGTAAAGGTAAAGATGGAGTAAGGTGTAGGAGTGGGGTGGGAGTTAAGAGTGGGTAAAGATTAAGGTGGAGTAAGGTGAGAGATTGGGGTGGGTAAGATTAAGGTGGAGTAAGGTGGGTAATGGGAGTCAAGGTGGGATGGGGGTAAAAGGTGGGGGTCAAAAGATGGAGTAAGATTAGGGTGGAGTGGGGTGGGATTAAAGATTAGGGTGAGTAGGGTAAGGTCAAGATTGGAGTGGAATTAAGGATTAAGGTGGAGTGGGGTGAATCGTGAGTAAAGGTAAAAGGTAAGATTAGAGATTAAGGTAAGGTGGAGTAAAGGGTGGGAGTGGGAATTAGGGTAAGGTGGGGTAGGATTAAGTGGAGTAAGGTAAGGTAAAGGGTGAGATTAAGGTGGGGTAAGGTGGGGGTGGAGTGGGGTGGGTAAAGGTAAGATTAGGGTAAGGGTGGGGTAAAGGGTAAGATTGGGTGGGGTAAGGTGGGTAAGGTAGAGATGGGGTGGGTAAGGTAGATGGGTAGGGTAAGGTAAGGTGGGTGGAGTAAAGGTGGGGGAGTGGGGTGGGAGTAGGTGGGATTAAGAGTAAGGAGTGGGGTGGAGTGGAGTAAGGTAAGGTAGGGTGGGTGAGTGGAGATGGGGGTAAAGGTGGGGTAAGGTGGAGTGGGTAAAGGGTGGGTGGGGTAAGATAGGGTAAGGTGGGTGGGTAGTGGAGTAGGGTGGGTAAGGTGGGATGGGTGAGATTAGGGTGGAGTGGGGTGGAGTAAAGGATTAAGGTAAGGTGGGTAAGATTGGGGTAAGGGTAAGGTAGGAGTGGGGTAGAGATTAGGGTGGGAGTAGGATTAGAGATTAAAGGTAAGGTAGGGTGGGAGTAAGGAGTAAAGGTGGGGGTAAGATTAAAGGTAAGGTAAGATTAGGGTGTAAAGGTGGGAGTAAGGTGGGTAGGGTGGGGGTGGAGTAAGATTAAGGGGTGGGATGGGTGGGTGGAGTGGGGGGGTAAAGGTGGGGTAAGGTAAGGTGGGTGGGGTAAAGGGTGAAGGTGGGAATTAAGGTAAGGTGGGTGGGAGTGGAGTGGGGTGGGTAAAGGGTAAAGGGTGGGGTAAGAGATTCAAGGTGGGAGTAAGGTGGGGGTAGGGTAAGGGTGGATAGAGTAAGGTGGGTAGGTAAGGGTGGGGTGGGAGTAAGATAAGAGGGGTGGAGTGGGTAAGAGTGGAGTGGGTAAAGAGGGATTAAGATGGGTGGGTGGAGTAAGGTGATTAAGGTGGGGTGGAGTGGGGTAGGGTGGGTGAGGTGGGTAAAGGTAAGGTGGGTAGGGTGGGTAAAGGTGGGGTGAGGTAAGGTGGGAGTAAAAGGTGGGGTGGGATAAAGGTAAGGTAAGGTGGGATAAGATTAGAGATTAGGGTAAAGATTAGGGTAGGGTGGGTAGGTAAGATGGAGTGGGGTAGGGTAAGGATGAAGGGTGGGGTGGGTGGAGTAAGGAGTAAAGGTAGAGATGGGGTGGGGTGGGGTGGGGTGGGGTGGGTGGGTAAAGGTGGGTGGGTAAGGTGGGGTGGGTGAGATTAAGGTGGGGTAAGATTGGGGTGGGAGTGCAAGGTGGGTAAGGTGGGAGTAAGTGGGTGGGATTAAGATTAGGGTGGGATTAAGGTGGGTAAGGGTAGAGATTAAGGTGGGTAAGGTAAGGTGGGAGTGAGGTGGGGTGGGGTAAGGTGGGAGTGGAGTGGAGTGGGTGGAGTGGGAGTGGGGTGGAGTAAGGTGGGTGGAGTAGGGGTGGGGTAAGGTGGGGTGGAGTGGGGTAAGGTGGGGGTGGGTGGGAGGGTGGGTGTGGGATTAAGGTGGGTGCAGAGATTAAAGTTAAGGTGGGAGATTAAGGTGGGGTAAAGGTGGGAGGTGGGGTAAGGTAAGTGGGTGGGTGATTAAGGTGGAGTGGGGGTGGAGTGGGATAAGGAGATGGGTAAAGGTGGAATTGGTGGAGTGGGGTGGGTAGGTGGGAGTAGGGGGTAAGGAGGAGTAGAGATGGGTGGTGGGTGGGGTAAGGTGGGGGTGAGATTAGGTAAATGGAGTGGGTGAGATAATAGTAGATTGGGGGTGGGTAAGAGTAAGGTAAGATTAGAATTAAGACAGGGTAAGGTGGGGTGGGTAAGGTGGGTAAGGTGGAGTAAAAGTGGGATTGGGTAAAGGGTGGGAGTAAGGTGGGGGTCTAAGGTGGGTGGGTGGAGTAAAAGTGGAAAGGAGTAAAGAGAAGAGATTAAGGGTAAGGTAGGGGTGGGTGGGAGTAAGGTAAAGTGGGTAAAAGGTGGGTGGGAGTATAAGAGGGTAGGGTGTAAAGGTGGGGGTGGAGTAGGTGGGGTAAAGTGAGTGGGTAAGGTGGGTGGGAGTAGTGGGAGTGAGGTAGGTGGTGGGTGGGGGTAAAGAGGTGGAGTAGTGGGTAAGGTGGGTAAAGGAGTAGGGTAAGGTGGATTAGAGTGAGTGTTAAGGTGGAGTAAAACAGGTTAAAGGTAGGGTTAAAGGGTAGGAGTAGGGTGGTGAGTGGGGTGGAGTGGGAATTAAAGGTAAGGGGGTTAGAGATTAAGGTGGGAGTAGTAGGAGTGGGGTAAAATGGGATAAGGTGGAGTGGGTAAAGGTGGGGGTAGGTGGGGGTAAGGATTAAAAGGTGGAGTAAGGAGTGGGAGGTGGAGTGGGTAAGGTAGGGTCAAAGGTAAAGATTAGGGGGTGAAGATTAGGGTGGGGGTAAGGTGGAGGTAAGGAGTAAGGTGGGGTGGGGTGGGAGTAAGGTGGGAGTGGGAGTGGAGTGGGTAGGGTGGGATTAAGGTAGAGATTGGAGATGGAGTAAAAGGTGGGGTGGGGTGGGGTGAGATTGGGTAGAGAGTGGGTGGGTGGGATAGGGTCAAGGGTGGAGTGGGTGAGGGATGGGGGTGAGGGTGGGATGGGTGAAGTAAAAGATTAAAGGTGGGTAGGTGGGATTAAAGGGTGGGAGTGGTAGGGGTAGTGTTAGGTGGATTAGGATTAGGAGTGGGAGTAAGGTGGGTGGTGGGTGGAGTAAGGTGGGGTGGGTGGGTAGGGTGGAGTGGAGTGGGTGGGAGTGGAGTAAGGTGGGTGGGTGGGGTGGGAGTAAGGGTGGGGGTGGGAGTAAGGTGGGGTGGAGTGGAGTGGGGTAAGGTGGGTAAGGTGGGGTGGGGTGAGGTGGGAGTGGGGTAAAGGTGGGAGTGGAGTAGGGTGGGAGTAAGGTGAGATTGGGTGGGAGTAGGTGGGTGGGAGTAGGTGGGTAAGGTAGGGTAAGGTGGGTGGGGTGGGAGTAAGGTGGAGTGGGGGTGGGTAAGGTGGAGTGGGTGGGGTGGAGTGGGAGTAAGGTGAGATTAGGGTAAGGTGGGTAAGGTGGGAGTGGGTGGAGTGGGGTAAGGGTGGGGTGGAGTAAGGTGGAGTGGGTAAGGTGGGAGTGGGTGGGGGTAGGAGTGGGAGTGGGTAAGGTGGGGTAAGGTAAGGTGGAGTGGGTGGAGTAAGGTGGGAGTAAGGTAAGTGGGTAAGGTGGGGTGGAGTAAGGTGGGTAAAGGTGGGGTAAGGGTAAGGTGGGTGGGGTGGGAGTAAGGTGGGGTGGAGTGGGGGTGGGAGTGGGGGTGGGTAAGGTGGGGTGGAGTGGGGTGGGAGTGGGTAAGGTGGGAGTGGGTGGGGTGGGGTAAGGGTAAGGTGGAGTGGGTAAGGGTGGGAGTAAGGTGGGGTGGAGATTAGGGAGTGGGTGGGAGGGTGGGGTGGAGTAGGGTGGGTGGGTGGGGTAAGGTGGGAGTAAGGTGAGATGGAGTAAGGAGTGGGGTGGGTAAGGTGGAGTAGGGTAAAGGTGGGTAAGGTGGGATTAGGGAGTGGAGTAGGGTAAGGTAGGGTGGAGTGGAGTAGAGAGTAAGGTAGGGTGGAGTGGGTAGATGGGTGGGAGTAAGGTGGGTGGGAGGGTGGGAGTAAGGTAGGAGTGGAGTGGAGTGGGTAAGGTGGAGTGGGGGTAGAGTGGGGTAAGTGGGTGGGAGGTAGGGTGGGGTAAGGTGGGTAAGGTGGTGAGTAGGAGTAAGGTGGGTGGGTGTGGAGTAAGGTGGGAGTAAGGTGGGTGGGTAAGGTGGGGAGTGGAGTGGGTAAGGTGGGGTGGAGTGGGGTGGGAGTGGGGTAGGGTGGGGTGGGAGTAAGGTAGGGTGGGTAAGGTGGGGTGGGGTGGGTAAGGTGGGAGTGGGTAGGGTGGGGTAAGATGGGGGTAGGGTAAGAGTGGGGTGGGGTAGGAGTGTAAGGTAGGGGTGGGAGTAAGTGGAGTGGGTAGGTAGTAAGGTGGAGTGGGGGTGGAGTAAGGGTAAGGTAGGGTAAGGTAAGGTAGGGTAAGGTAGGGTAAGGTAAGGTAAGGTAGGGTAAGGTAGGGTAAGATAAGTAGGGGAGGTTAAGTAACGTCAAGTAAATAGCGAAGAGCAGCTTACCGTAAACCTCCTAACTTCTCCGTTATCCACCAAGTGGTGTTCGTGCTCAGGCGTTATGGCGTAGGCCAGTCTCTACAGTAAGACAGGACGGGAATCAGTTACCGAACAAACTAACTTATCTTCATTATACAAATCATTGTGCATTACCAAGCTGGATATTCATATTCGCTGGTGATGATAAAACTCATCAACCATATTGCTCACGTAACGAATATACATGTGTCATTGTCAGTGTTGACATTTCTGTGCATTGATGTGGATTAAAGTGGGCTTCACTTTGGTTAAAGGTGTCTGATAAATCACCATAGTAGCATTTATCAATACAAACCAGACTTATACAAACCAGACTTATACAAACCAGACTTATACAAACCAGACTTATACAAACCAGACTTATACAAACCAGACTTATATAAACCAGACTTATACAAACCAGACTTATACAAACCAGACTTATATAAACCAGACTTATATAAACCAGACTTATATAAACCAGACTTATACAAACCAGACTTATACAAACCCGACTTATACAAACCCGACTTATACAAACCCGACTTATACAAACCAGACTTATACAAACCAGACTTATACAAACCAGACTTATATAAACCAGACTTATATAAACCAGACTTATATAAACCAGACTTATATAAACCAGACTTATACAAACCAGACTTATACAAACCAGACTTATATAAACCAGACTTATATAAACCAGACTTATACGAACCAGACTTATACGAACCAGACTTATACGAACCAGACTTATACAAACCAGACTTATATAAACCAGACTTATATAAACCAGACTTATACAAACCAGACTTATATAAACCAGACTTATACAAACCAGACTTATACAAACCAGACTTATACAAACCAGACTTATACAAACCAGACTTATATAAACCAGACTTATATAAACCAGACTTATATAAACCAGACTTATATAAACCAGACTTATACAAACCAGACTTATACAAACCAGACTTATATAAACCAGACTTATACGAACCAGACTTATACGAACCAGACTTATACAAACCAGACTTATATAAACCAGACTTATACAAACCAGACTTATATAAACCAGACTTATACGAACCAGACTTATACAAACCAGACTTACATCACAGAACTTCCCAGGTAAGGTGCACATCTTGTAGATGGCATAGAGAGGCACCATGGTCATGGAGGATATAGCCAAGCACCAGCCAATCATGTTGGCCCATATGGGAAACGTGTACGTCCCGTAGTTAGGAGGGTTAAAGGTGGCGAAACTCACCACCACCATGAACTGAAGAAACAGAGGGTCGGGGTTAGGACACTTTCTGTTTCAAGTCATCAGGACACTTATGGACTAGCCTCTACTGAAGCTAGCAAACTGTAGTTAGTGCCTAGACCTTGGTGTGCATGAGTGAGAGCTGCATGGACTATTCAACTGGTTCCATTGCACCAGGTAAACCAAAAAAGTATTTGACATGTTTGACCCTGTCTTTACGAACTCACCAGGAGGAAGCACGGGCTGACAAACTTCCAGCACAGTCTCCAGTACAAGCCTGGTCTCTGTCCGATCATCTCCTCAATGTCGTCACTGAACCGATCCACTCCTGAAGGGAATAGTTTAAATCATAGCAGTTAAAAAACCTGTGACGGTTCGTCATTAAAACCAGGGTTGGGGGTCAATTCAAATTTAAAACTGTCAATTCAGAAAGTACATAATTTTTTTTTAAAGGCCATCTATTTTCAATGACTTCTCAATAGACTTAAAAGTAAAAGCTATTTATTTCAAACGTTTTCTTTTCCATTTTTAAAGTTTAAAATTAAATCACTTCCTGAATTGACTACCTTCAAATCGAATTGACCCCAACCCTGACCCCAACCCTGACCCCAACCCTTGAGTACCCTTGACTAGTCATTCACAGAGCAGAGAGAGGGAAAGAGGGAAGTTTCTACCACAGCAGATAGGAACCCCTTGAGGATGGAACATAGTCATCAACAACGTTGCGTTACTTTGTGTTCTCTCGTTTTGAGGAAACGACAGTTGCATTTGAAATACAAGGATATAACAATTCTGGTAGCGTGTTTAATACCACCGGCGTCAAGTCCCTTTCCTCGTCTATGCTTCTCCTCGCTCTACCTTCTCTCGTTGTTCCTTGCCTGGGAGGCACTTCTCAAAGCTCAGGCACAATCCCAATGTGACTGGGGCCTATGGAGAGCAGGCAGCTGTTCCTGTGGAGGCCACGGGGGGCCACGGCCACCTGTCAGTAGAGATGGAGCCAGGGAAAAGGCCCAGAGAAGCCTGGGGCTAAAATAGTCTGCCCTCCCAGGCTGAGGCCCCCATGGCAGGGCAGCAAGCTGACCACACTGACCCCCAGAGCCACAAGGCTGGTTAGACACACACACACACACACAGCACTGTCTGGACCCCAATATTGATCTGACCAGCAGTATAGTAGATCAGACTAGCACTCTGAACCAGAAGTGAGCTTTGGAGACGTTCGTTTTTTGACCTGAACTTCCCCTGGAGACGTTACTGTATATGCCTGTGGGCTTCAAAGTTATCTGAGCAAAGCAATCGGCTCATACTGCAGTGTATCAACTCAAGAAAGTGTAACAACAACAAAAAAATAGACTTGCAAAAACACACGGTGGTGATCTTGATGCTCCTTTCCAATAGATACCGAGGATGTTACTCTGGTGACGTGATGATGGAGGCTTGGCTGCCGTTTGACAAATACAACATCTAGCTCTTTATCCATAATTATCTCCGAAGGTAGCCTACCTGCACTGTTGGCTAGAGCACACGTGCCAAGACCAGAGTGGGCACACACACACACACATCCCTTCCACGCCCCACACACACACATCCCTTCCACGCCACCCACACACACACATCCCTTCCCACCCCACACACACACATCCTTCCCCACACACACACATCCCTTCCACGCCTCACACACACACATCCCTTCCCCACGCCCCACACACACACATCCCTTCCACGCCCCACACACACACATCCCTTCCCCACGCCACACACACACACACATCCCTTCCACGCCCCACACACACACATCCCTTCCCCGCCCCACACACACACACACATCCCTTCCCCACACACACACATCCCTTCCACGCCCCACACACACACACACATCCCTTCCCCACCCCACACACACATCCCTTCCACGCCCCACACACACACACACACATCCCTTCCCCACCCCACACACACATCCCTTCCACGCCCCACACACACACATCCCTTCCCCACCCCACACACACATCCCTTCCACGCCCCACACACACACATCCCTTCCACGCCCCACACACACACATCCCTTCCACGCCCCACACACACACATCCCTTCCCCACCACACACACACCATATAACGCAACATTTGTTGTGACAAAACCATCAGTAAAGTTGAAAATGTGATGGAAATCCATTTTGCACCATATTATCACGCACAGCCTTTTATCTGCAACAAGTCAATTTGATGTAAACACATCTCGGCTGGCAAAATTTGCATGTATAGTTTTATGCGTATTAATGCCGATTTTAGAATATTCGCATGAAAATCTGTCGTCAATTGGATGGAAACCAATCTTATAAGTGACTTTGTCGGGCTCCACAATCAATTTGAGATACTTTCGGATGATTTGAAAATGATGCTTGAAAAATGCTGTTATCGGTACCGTGACTTGAATGGTATTTGAATGGCCTAGCTTATATTTCTGCCATCCGAGTATCATCAGAACCACGATAGACCAAAAATGTCAATCTTTACACCACAGACTGCGATGTTGACCTCAGCTATTCAATATCAATACACTATTATTTGGATGTAATGTGTCTCTGTCCACACCTAAACACTAAATAGTAATATGGACCAAACACTCTGAGTGGCAGAAACACACCAGAGACAGGCTTTTTACCTCCTGGTCCTCTGACAGCTAATGAGATAGTGTTGCATGGTGGCACAGCAGAGGAATATCCAGACTGATATCCCACCAGACCCTATCACTGGCCTAATAGGGCATCAGCTTGGCTGGCCATGAACAGCTAAGAGTCTCCCCTCCTCACCTCATCCTCCCTCCTCCCTCCTCCTCTCTCCTCACCTCCTCCTCCCTCCCTCCCTTCCTCCTCCTCCCTCCTCACCTCCTCCTCCCTCCTCCACCTCCTCCTCTCTCCTCACCTCCTCCTCCCTCCCTCCTCCTCCCTCCTCACCTCCTCCTCCCTCCCTCCTCCTCTCTCCTCACCTCCTCCTCCCTCCCTTCCTCCTCCTCCCTCCTCCTCCTCCTCCTCCCTCCCTCCTCCTCTCTCCTCACCTCCTCCTTGCTCCCTTCCTCCTCCTCCCTCCTCCACCTCCTCCTCCCTCCTCACCTCCTCCTCCTCACCTCCTCCTCCCTCCTCACCTCCTCCTCCCTCCTCACCTCCTCCTCTCTCCTCACCTCATCCTTCCTCCTCACCTCCTCCTCCCCTTCACCTCCTCCTCCTCCCTCCCTCCCTCCCTCCCTTCCTCCTCCTCACCTCCTCACCTCCTCCTCCCTCCTCACCCATCCTCACTCCTCTTCATCATCTCCTCCTTACCCCTCCTTACGAGTCCTTTCTGGTCCCGCTACCCATCCTCCTACTCCCTACACCTCCCCGTATAACTGGGCAGGAGCACCCCTTCCCTTCACATTCCTCGTTCCGCTCCTTCCCCCTCTTCCTGCTTCTCCCTTCCTTACCGTAGAACCAGGCGATGCCGATGGCCTCAATAAGCACTCCAAAGAGAATGGATGTCCCAGCGGCAAAATGGTCCAGCAGAGTGAACACATAGATACCACCCTGGAGAGGAGAGGAGAGGTTCCATTTGATATATTAGCCATGTGTCATTCATGCAAATCACATAGATGCTTGAGAAATAACTTTATACACACATATTTTTCATCCACTTACATTAGTGACGCAGAACAGTGAGATGAGGAAGGTGGACACAACGATGAAGAGGGTGAAGAGTTCCCGGTGTTTGTGGAGAAACTTGAACTCATCCATCAATCCTGTGATCACTGACTCCATTCCTCCCATCTAGAGACCAGAGACAGAACACAGAACACAGAACACAGAACACAGAGAAGAGAGCAGAGAACACAGAACACAGAACACAGAGCACAGAGCACAGAACAGAGAAGAGAACACAGAACACAGAACACAGAACACAGAACACAGAGCAGAGAACACAGAACACAGAACACCATCATTTAGCTGAACTTGGTCCTTGCACTTTACCTATAGCAGGTGTAGCCAGTCCTGATCCTACTGGGTCGGACCAAAAGCCTGCACACCTATTAGCTCCCCAGGAGTAGGTTTTGTCACTGCTGGCCTATAGCATGTTGGCACCTCAGAAACTGGAGGTTCCTCAGTTCATAGTTTGTTCTATAATGGCGAGCGGTGTACTCACAGCACTGTCGATGCCCAGAGTCAGCAACATGATGAAGAAGATAACTGCCCAGACTGATGAGCCTGGTAATGTTGCAATGGCCTCTGGGTAGATGATGAACACCAGACCAGGACCTGTACGGGACACAACAACACAGATGAATGATTTACTTATCTAGTGTTAATCAAACAGGATAGATCACAGTGATCATCTGTTTTGTGATGGGAGACCTTGTCTGAAGAATACAGCAAACCCCAACATTTGTTTAAGTCAACAGTGGTGACAATGTAGACCAAATGATTGATTTGTGCTGATAAACACATACAGATTTCCAATCAGCCCTGACACCAGGACCAGAGCAGCTAAACATTGTGATGTAGACGCACAACGTGTAATATTGAATGTCAGAAAGACAAGCCGGACATGACAGCAAATTTAGAGATCCCACACACAAATAATGATTGGCTGAAAAATCTATTGGAAACGTCAATACATCTAACTATTTTTTATTTAAAAAAAAAAAACAATCATTTCAGGTCTCCATCATTATCTGAGAAAAGTGTCCCGGAACATTAAGAATACTGACCGTCTGTGGCCACCTTGTCCAGAACGTTAAGAATACTGACCGTCTGTGGCCACCTTGTCCAGAACGTTAAGAATACTGACCGTCTGTGGTCACCTTGTCCAGAACATTAAGAATACTGACCGTCTGTGGCCACCTTGTCCAGAACACTAAGAATACTGACCGTCTGTGGCCACCTTGTCCAGAACGTTAAGAATACTGACCGTCTGTGGCCACCTTGTCCAGAACGTTAAGAATACTGACCGTCTGTGGTCACCTTGTCCAGAACATTAAGAATACTGACCGTCTGTGGCCACCTTGTCCAGAACATTAAGAATACTGACCGTCTGTGGCCACCTTGTCCAGAACACTAAGAATACTGACCGTCTGTGGCCACCTTGTCCAGAACGTTAAGAATACTGACCGTCTGTGGCCACCTTGTCCAGAACGTTAAGAATACTGACCGTCTGTGGCCACTTTGTCCAGAACATTAAGAATACTGACCGTCTGTGGTCACCTTGTCCAGAACATTAAGAATACTGACCGTCTGTGGCCACCTTGTCCAGAACACTAAGAATACTGACCGTCTGTGGCCACCTTGTCCAGAACATTAAGAATACTGACCGTCTGTGGCCACCTTGTCCAGAACATTAAGAATACTGACCGTCTGTGGCCACCTTGTCCAGAACACTAAGAATACTGACCGTCTGTGGCCACCTTGTCCAGAACATTAAGAATACTGACCGTCTGTGGCCACCTTGTCCAGAACATTAAGAATACTGACCGTCTGTGGTCACCTTGTCCAGAACACTAAGAATACTGACCGTCTGTGGTCACCTTGTCCAGAACGTTAAGAATACTGACCGTCTGTGGCCACCTTGTCCAGAACACTAAGAATACTGACCGTCTGTGGCCACCTTGTCCAGAACACTAAGAATACTGACCGTCTGTGGCCACCTTGTCCGGAACATTAAGAATACTGACCGTCTGTGGCCACCATGTCCAGAACACTAAGAATACTGACCGTCTGTGGTCACCTTGTACAGAACACTAAGAATACTGACCGTCTGTGGCCACCTTGTCCAGAGGCACGCTGTGTTTATGGGACATGTACCCCAGGAAGGAGAAGATGACGAAGCCAGAGAAGAAGCTAGTCAGGGAGTTGATGGAACTGGTGATGATGGCATCTCTGGAAGAGAGAGAGCAGATGACAAGAACATATTCATATGTCTGGTAGATCCAGAACACACAGGGAACATCTGTTAAAGATCCAATGCCTGCTGATTCATGTCACTATTAGTGTCATAAGCCAGAACACAGATTGGTGTCAAAGTCATGGCCAGTAGGTATTACTGTCCTCTATGGAATGGACTGGTGTCAAAGACATGGCCAGTAGGTATTACTGTCCTCTATGGAATAGACTGGTGTCAAAGACATGGCCAGTAGGTATTACTGTCCTCTATGGAACAGATTGGTGTCAAAGACATGGCCAGTAGGTATTACTGTCCTCTATGGAATAGACTGGGGTCAAAGTCATGGCCAGTAGGTATTACTGTCCTCTATGGAATAGACTGGTGTCAAAGACATGGCCAGTAGGTATTACTGTCCTCTATGGAACAGATTGGTGTCAAAGTCATGGCCAGTAGGTATTACTGTCCTCTATGGAATAGACTGGTGTCAAAGACATGGCCAGTAGGTATTACTGTCCTCTATGGAACAGATTGGTGTCAAAGACATGGCCAGTAGGTATTACTGTCCTCTATGGAATAGACTGGTGTCAAAGACATGGCCAGTAGGTATTACTGTCCTCTATGGAATAGACTGGTGACAAAGATATGGCCAGTAGGTATTACTGTCCTCTATGGAACAGATTGGTGTCAAAGACATGGCCAGTAGGTATTACTGTCCTCTATGGAATAGACTGGTGTCAAAGACATGGCCAGTAGGTATTACTGTCCTCTATGGAATAGACTGGTGTCAAAGACATGGCCAGTAGGTATTACTGTCCTCTATGGAACAGATTGGTGTCAAAGACATGGCCAGTAGGTATTACTGTCCTCTATGGAATAGACTGGGGTCAAAGTCATGGCCAGTAGGTATTACTGTCCTCTATGGAATAGACTGGTGTCAAAGACATGGCCAGTAGGTATTACTGTCCTCTATGGAACAGATTGGTGTCAAAGTCATGGCCAGTAGGTATTACTGTCCTCTATGGAATAGACTGGTGTCAAAGACATGGCCAGTAGGTATTACTGTCCTCTATGGAACAGATTGGTGTCAAAGACATGGCCAGTAGGTATTACTGTCCTCTATGGAATAGACTGGTGTCAAAGACATGGCCAGTAGGTATTACTGTCCTCTATGGAATAGACTGGTGACAAAGATATGGCCAGTAGGTATTACTGTCCTCTATGGAATAGACTGGTGTCAAAGACATGGCCAGTAGGTATTACTGTCCTCTATGGAACAGATTGGTGTCAAAGACATGGCCAGTAGGTATTACTGTCCTCTATGGAATAGACTGGTGTCAAAGACATGGCCAGTAGGTATTACTGTCCTCTATGGAATAGACTGGTGTCAAAGACATGGCCAGTAGGTATTACTGTCCTCTATGGAATAGACTGGTGTCAAAGACATGGCCAGTAGGTATTACTGTCCTCTATGGAACAGACTGGTGTCAAAGACATGGCCAGTAGGTAAGGGGCTTCAAAGGTATTGTAATTCATCAGCTCAGCAGCAGTTTGTACCCTCTCTCAGCCAACACTGAGGGTAGCATACCAAATAGCACCCTAATCCCTTTTTGGTACACTACTTTCATCCAGAGCCCTATGGGTCCTGGTCTAAAGTAGTGCACTATATAGTGACCAAAAAAAAGGTGCCATTTGGGATCACAGGCTGGTCGTTCTGGGCTTCTAGCTTACCTGTAGCAGTTGTTGCTGAATTTGTTATAGCTGGAGAACGCTATTAGCACACCAAACCCGACTCCCAAAGAGAAGCAGATCTGAGTGGCAGCGTCTATCCAGACCTACACAACAAACGGCCGGGGGGGACGACGACAGAGGACAAAAGACACAGGCGGAAAAAGCTGTTATTAGAGATAATTGCAGGAAACTCATTCAACAGAAAGATGAAAGACACTTGTGAACACGGGGTAATTTAGCAGATTGTTGCTGCACGTGTCTAATCTAATTCTCAAATTGCTGCTTTGAGTCCTTAGCGGTCGTGCGTTGCTACTGGAGGGGACAGCTGGAGATCCTTACAGCGCCTTTATTAAGGCAAATGATTCGCGTATACATTTCATCAGTCGGGATTTCATGGATACTGAAATATTACATCGTTTTTTTCTCTAACCTTATATATTCCTGCACTGAGAGACTACCTGTGGCATTAAAATGCAGAAATAAACATCAGTATAACTCTCTCTCTCTCACGCACGCACACACGCACCACACACACACGCACACACACACAGGCACACGCGGCACACACACACACGCACACACACACACACACACACACAAACACACACACACACACACACTGCATATATAGGTAGACTAGTGGTTAGAGCGTTGGGCCAGTAATCGAAAGGTTTCTGGATCGAGTCCCCGAGCTGACAAGGTAAAAATCTGTCCTTCTACCCCTGAGCAAGGCAGTTAACCCACTGTTCCCCGGGCACTGTGGATGTTGATTAAGGCAGCCCCCCGCACCTCTCTGATTGGGTTAAATGCAGGAGACACATTTCCGTTGAATGCAATCAGTACAACTGACTAGGTATCCCCCCTTTCCCTAAACAGAAGTGTGCCTCAGCTGGTGTCCCCAACCCCCTGAGAGACAAGGACTGGACCAGAGCTTTAATACTAGTGTGTCTCTCTCACTCTCTCTCTGTCTCTCACTCTCTGTCTCTTTCTCTCACTCCTTCCTGTTCCCCCTAACTCTCGACCCCTCTACCCTAGTCTTACCTGAGGCTCACAGAGTCGTAGGAAGTCAACGCTGAGGTAGGCCTTAATGCCATCCATGGCTCCAGGGAGGGTGACACCACGCAGAAGCAGAACAGTCAGGACCACGTAGGGCATGGTGGCTGTGATCCACACAACCTGCACAGGAACACATGGACTCAACAACCTGGCCCACTCTGTTCTGTTCTATACACCTAGACTCAACAACCTGGCCCACTCTGTTCTGTTCAATACACAAAGACTCAATAACCTGGCCCACTCTGTTCTGTTCTAGGCACATGGACTCAACAACCTGGCCCACTCTGTTCTGTTCTAGGCACATGGACTCAACAACCTGGCCCACTCTGTTCTGTTCTAGGCACATGGACTCAACAACCTGGCCCACTCTGTTCTGTTCTATACACATGGACTCAACAACCTGGCCCAGTGTGTTCTGTTCTATACACATGGACTCAATAACCTGGCCCACTCTGTTCTGTTCTAGGCACGTGGACTCAACAACCTGGCCCACTCTGTTCTGTTCTAGGCCAGGACTCAATAACCTGGCCCACTCTGTTCTGTTCTAGGCACATGGACTCAACAACCTGGCCCACTCTGTTCTGTTCTAGGCCAGGACTCAATAACCTGGCCCACTCTGTTCTGTTCTACGCCAGGACTGTATACCCTGCTCATAGAGCTACATGCAGTGGCCCTGTGAGCAGAACAGAACACCAGAACAGGGCCACTGCATGTAGCTCTATGAGCAGGGTATACAGTCCTGGCCTAGAACAGAACAGAGTGGGCCAGGTTATTGAGTCCTGGCCTAGAACAGAACAGAGTGGGCCAGGTTGTTGAGTCCATGTGCCTAGAACAGAACAGAGTGGGCCAGATCTGAGCTGACTTCACGTGGCCATCAGTAAGCAGTAACACAATTTTACTCTTTTTTTAGATAAAAGTACTGCATTTAGCAAAGAGGTATATTTATGTACAAGAGGTATATTTATGTACAAATAGGTATATTATGTACAAATAGGTATATTTATGTACAAAGAGGTATATTTATGTACAAAGAGGTATATTTATGTACAAATAGGTATATTTATGTACAAAGAGGTATATTTATGTACAAAGAGGTATATTTATGTACACTTAAAATAGGTTGATATGGAGCCACTATAGATTCAGGGGACCACCTACCTTCCCTGAGGTCTTGACCCCCTTCCAGAGGCTGAAGTACAGAACCACGATGACCACGGCTAGACAGGATGTCAGCTGCCAACGAGGCAGACCAAGGTCAGCTATACCCTCACTGTCCTGCAGGTGGAGCACCCCACGCCTGGAACATAACAGTTATAACAGGTTATAACAACTAGTCAACTAACAGTTAGGTAACTAACTGACACGGGTCAGCTATACCCTCACTGTCCTGCAGGTGGAGCACCCCACGCCTGGAACATAACAGTTATAACAGGTTATAACAACTAGTCAACTAACAGCTAGGTAACTAACTGACCCGGGTCAGCTATAACCTCACTGTCCTGCAGGTGGAGCACCCCACGCCTGGAACATAACAGTTAGAACAGGTTATAACAACTAGTCAACTAACAGCTAGGTAACTAACTGACCCGGGTCAGCTATACCCTCACTGTCCTGCAGGTGGAGCACACCACGCCTGGAACATAACAGTTATAACAGGTTATAACAACTAGTCAACTAACAGCTAGGTAACTAACTGACCCGGGTCAGCTATACCCTCACTGTCCTGCAGGTGGAGCACCCCACACCTGGAACATAACAGTTATAACAGGTAAAACAAATAGTCAACTAACAGCTAGGTAACTAACTGACCCGGGTCAGCTATACCCTCACTGTCCTGCAGGTGGAGCACCCCACGCCTGGAACATAACAGTTATAAAAGGTTATAACAACTAGTCAACTAACAGCTAGGTAACTAACTGACCCGGGTCAGCTATACCCTCACTGTCCTGCAGGTCCAACAGCACTGTTACTAATGACAAACCGCAACCACTAACTAACAACCTATAACTAACAACACAGCACACTGTTACTAATGACTAACAACAACTAACTAACAACCTATAACTAACAACACAGCCCACTGTTACTAATGACTAACAACAACTAACTAATAACCTATAACTAACAACACAGCACACTGTAACTAATGACTAACAACAACTAACTAACAACCTATAACTAACAACACAGCCCACTGTTACTAATGACTAACAACAACTAACTAATAACCTATAACTAACAACACAGCACACTGTTACTAATGACTAACAACAACTAACTAGCAACCTATAACTAACAACACAGCACACTGTTACTAATGACTAACCACAACAACTAACTAACAACCTATAACTAACAACACAGCACACTGTTACTAATGACTAACCACAAAAACTAACTACCTATAACTAACAACACAGCCCACTGTAACTAATGACTAACAACAACTAACTAACAACCTATAACTAACAACACAGCACACTGTAACTAATGACTAACAACAACTAACTAACAACCTATAACTAACAACACAGCCCACTGTTACTAATGACTAACAACAACTAACTAACAACCTATAACTAACAACACAGCACACTGTTACTAATGACTAACAACAACTAACTAATAACCTATAACTAACAACACATCACACTGTTACTAATGACTAACAACAACAACTAACTAACAACCTATAACTAACAACACAGCACACTGTTACTAATGACTAACCACACCAACTAACTAACAACCTATAACTAACAACACAGCACACTGTTACTAATGACTAACAACAACTAACTAACAACCTATAACTAACAACACAGCACACTGTTACTAATGACTAACAACAACTAACTAATAACCTATAACTAACAACACATCACACTCTTACTAATGACTAATCACAACAACTAACTAACAACCTATAACTAACAACACAGCACACTGTTACTAATGACTAACAACAACTAACTAACAACCTAGAACTAACAACACAGCACACTGTTACTAATGACTAATAACAACTAACTAATAACCTATAACTAACAACACAGCACACTGTTACTAATGACTAACAACAACTAACTAATAACCTATAACTAACAACACAGCACACTGTAACTAATGACTAATAACAACTAACTAACAACCTATAACTAACAACACATCACACTGTTACTAATGACTAACAACAACTAACTAACAACCTATAACTAACAACACAGCACACTGTTACTAATGACTAATCACAACAACTAACTAACAACCTATAACTAACACAGCCCACTGTTACTAATGACTAACCACAACAACTAACAACCTATAACTAACAACACAGCACACTGTTACTAATGACTAACAACAACAACTAACTAACAACCTATAACTAACAACACAACACACTGTTACTAATGACTAACAACAACTAACTAATAACCTATAACTAACAACACAACACACTGTTACTAATGACTAACAACAACTAACTAATAACCTATAACTAACAACACAGCACACTGTTACTAATGACTAACAACAACAACTAACTAACAACCTATAACTAACAACACAACACACTGTTACTAATGACTAACCACAACAACTAACTAATAACCTATAACTAACAACACATCACACTGTTACTAATGACTAATCACAACAACTAACTAATAACCTATAACTAACAACACAGCCCACTGTTACTAATGACTAACAACAACTAACTAACAACCTATAACTAACAACACAGCACACTGTTACTAATGACTAACCACAACAACTAACTAACAACCTATAACTAACAACACAGCCCACTGTTACTAATGACTAACCACAACAACTAACTAATAACCTATAACTAACAACACAGCCCACTGTTACTAATGACTAACAACAACTAACTAACAACCTATAACTAACAACACAACACACTGTTACTAATGACTAACAACAACTAACTAATAACCTATAACTAACAACACAGCACACTGTTACTAATGACTAACAACAACTAACTAACAACCTATAACTAACAACACATCACACTGTTACTAATGACTAACAACAACAACTAACTAACAACCTATAACTAACAACACAGCACACTGTAACTAATGACTAATAACAACTAACTAATAACCTATAACTAACAACACAGCACACTGTTACTAATGACTAACCACAACAACTAACTAACAACCTATAACTAACAACACAGCACACTGTAACTAATGACTAATAACAACTAACTAATAACCTATAACTAACAACACAGCACACTCTTACTAATGACTAACAACAACAACTAACTAATAACCTATAACTAACAACACAGCACACTGTTACTAATGACTAATCACAACAACTAACTAACAACCTATAACTAACAACACAGCACACTGTTACTAATGACTAACAACAACTAACTAATAACCTATAACTAACAACACAGCCCACTGTTACTAATGACTAATCACAACAACTAACTAATAACCTATAACTAACAACACAGCACACTCTTACTAATGACTAACAACAACTAATAAACAACCTATAACTAACAACACAGCACACTGTTACTAATGACTAACAACAACTAACTAATAACCTATAACTAACAACACAGCACACTGTTACTAATGACAAACCGCAACCACTAACTAACAACCTATAACTAACAACACAGCCCACTGTTACTAATGACTAACAACAACTAACTAACAACCTATAACTAACAACACAGCACACTGTTACTAATGACTAACAACAACTAACTAACAACCTATAACTAACAACACAGCACACTGTTACTAATGACTAACAACAACTAACTAATAACCTATAACTAACAACACAGCACACTGTTACTAATGACTAACCACAACAACTAACTAACAACCTATAACTAACAACACAGCACACTGTTACTAATGACTAACAACAACTAACTAACAACCTATAACTAACAACACAGCACACTGTTACTAATGACTAATCACAACAACTAACTAACAACCTATAACTAACACAGCCCACTGTTACTAATGACTAACAACAACTAACTAACAACCTATAACTAACAACACAGCCCACTGTTACTAATGACTAACCACAACAACTAACTAATAACCTATAACTAACAACACAGCCCACTGTTACTAATGACTAACAACAACTAACTAACAACCTATAACTAACAACACATCACACTGTTACTAATGACTAACCACAACAACTAACAACCTATAACTAACAACACAGCACACTGTTACTAATGACTAATCACAACAACTAACTAACAACCTATAACTAACAACACAGCCCACTGTTACTAATGACTAATCACAACAACTAACTAACAACCTATAACTAACAACACAGCACACTCTTACTAATGACTAACAACAACTAATAAACAACCTATAACTAACAACACAGCACACTGTTACTAATGACTAACAACAACTAGCTAACAACAACCTATAACTAACAACACAGCACACTGTTACTAATGACTAACAACAACTAACTAATAACCTATAACTAACAACACAGCTGTTACTAATGACTAACAACAACTAACTAACAACCTATAACTAACAACACAGCACACTGTTACTAATGACTAATCACAACAACTAACTAACAACCTATAACTAACAACACAGCACACTGTTACTAATGACTAACAACAACTAACTAATAACCTATAACTAACAACACAGCACACTGTTACTAATGACTAACCACAACAACTAACTAACAACCTATAACTAACAACACAGCACACTGTTACTAATGACTAACAACAACTAACTAACAACCTATAACTAATAACACAGCACACTGTTACTAATGACTAACAACAACTAACAACTAACTAACTAACACAGCACTGTTACTAATGAACTAACAACTAACTAACAACCTATAACTAACAACACACACTGTTACTAATGACTAACCACAACAACTAACTAATAACCTATAACTAACAACACAGCCCACTGTTACTAATGACTAACAACAACTAACTAACAACCTATAACTAACAACACATCACACTGTTACTAATGACTAACAACTAACTAACCTATATAACTAACAACACAGCACACTGTTACTAATGACTAATCACAACAACTAACTAACAACCTATAACTAACAACACAGCACACTGTTACTAATGACTAATCACAACAACTAACTAACAACCTATAACTAACAACACAGCACACTGTTACTAATGACTAACAACAACTAACTAATAACCTATAACTAACAACACAGCACACACTGTTACTAATGACTAACCACAACAACTAACTAACAACCTATAACTAACAACACAGCACACTGTTACTAATGACTAACAACAACTAACTAATAACCTATAACTAACAACACAGCACACTGTTACTAATGACTAACAACAACTAACTAACAACCTATAACTAACAACACAGCACACTGTTACTAATGACTAATCACAACAACTAACTAACAACCTATAACTAACAACACAGCACACTGTTACTAATGACTAACAACAACTAATAACCTATAACTAACAACACAGCACACTGTTACTAATGACTAACAACAACTAACTAACAACCTATAACTAACAACACAGCACACTGTTACTAATGACTAACAACAACTAACTAACAACCTATAACTAACAACACAGCACACTGTTACTAATGACTAACCACAACAACTAACTAATAACCTATAACTAACAACACAGCACACTGTTACTAATGACTAACAACAACTAACTAACAACCTATAACTAACAACACAGCACACTGTTACTAATGACTAACAACAACTAACTAACAACCTATAACTAACAACACAGCACACTGTTACTAATGACTAACAACAACTAACTAATAACCTATAACTAACAACACAGCACACTGTTACTAATGACTAATCACAACAACTAACTAACAACCTATAACTAACAACACAACACAGCACACTGTTACTAATGACTAACACAACAACTAACTAATAACCTATAACTAACAACACAGCACACTGTTACTAATGACTAAACAACAACTAACTAATAACCTATAACTAACAAACACAGCACACTGTTACTAATGACTAACAACAACTAACTAACAACCTATAACTAACAACAACAGCACACTGTTACTAATGACTAACTAACAACCTATAACTAACAACACAGCACACTGTTACTAATGACTAATCACAACAACTAACTAACAACCTATAACTAACAACACAGCACACTGTTACTAATGACTAACAACAACTAACTAATAACCTATAACTAACAACACAGCACACTGTTACTAATGACTAACAACAACTAACTAACTAATAACCTATAACTAACCTATAACTAGCACTGTTACTAATGACTAAACCTAACAACAACTAACTAACTAACCTATAACTAACAACACAGCACACTGTTACTAATGACTAACCACAACAACTAACTAATAACCTATAACTAACAACACAGCACACTGTTACTAATGACTAACAACAACTAACTAATAACCTATAACTAACAACACAGCACACTGTTACTAATGACTAACAACAACTAACTAACAACCTATAACTAACAACACATCACACTGTTACTAATGACTAACAACAACTAACTAATAACCTATAACTAACAACACAGCACACTGTTACTAATGACTAACAACAACTAACTAACAACCTATAACTAACAACACAGCACACTGTTACTAATGACTAACAACAACAACTAACTAACAACCTATAACTAACAACACAGCACACTGTTACTAATGACTAATCACAACAACTAACTAATAACCTATAACTAACAACACAGCACACTGTTACTAATGACTAACAACAACAACTAACTAATAACCTATAACTAACAACACAGCACACTGTTACTAATGACTAACAACAACTAACTAATAACCTATAACTAACAACACAGCACACTGTTACTAATGACTAATCACAACAACTAACTAACAACCTATAACTAACAACACAGCACACTGTTACTAATGACTAACCACAACAACTAACTAACAACCTATAACTAACAACACAGCACACTGTTACTAATGACTAAACAACAACTAACTAACAACCTATAACTAACAACACAACACACTGTTACTAATGACTAAACAACAACTAACTAATAACCTATAACTAACAACACAGCACACTGTTACTAATGACTAACAACAACTAACTAACAACAACCTATAACTAACAACACATCACACTGTTACTAATGACTAACAACAACAACTAACTAACAACCTATAACTAACAACACAGCACACTGTAACTAATGACTAACAACAACAACTAACTAATAACCTATAACTAACAACAGCACACTGTTACTAATGACTAACAACAACTAACTAACTAACTAACAACACTAATGACCTAATAACCTATAACTAACAACACAGCACACACTAATGACTAACAACAACAACTAACTAATAACCTATAACTAACAACACTGTTACTAATGACTAATCACAACAACTAACTAACAACCTATAACTAACAACACACAGCACACTGTTACTAATGACTAACAACAACTAACTAATAACCTATAACTAACAACACAGCCCACTGTTACTAATGACTAACTACAACTAACTAATAACCTATAACTAACAACACAGCACACTGTTACTAATGACTAACAACTAACAACTAACAACAACTAACTAACTAACTAACATAACACAGCACACTGTTACTAATGACTAACAACAACTAACTAATAACCTATAACAACACAGCACACTGTTACTAATGACTAAACAAACAACTAACTAACTAACAACCTATAACTAACAACAGCACACTGTTACTAATGACTAACAACAACTAACTAACAACCTATAACTAACAGCACACTGTTACTAATGACTAACAACAACAACTAACTAACTAACCTATAACTAACAACACTGTTACTAATGACTAACAACAACTAACTAATAACCTATAACTAACAACACAGCACACTGTTACTAATGACTAACCACAACAACTAACTAACAACCTATAACTAACAACACAGCACACTGTTACTAATGACTAACCACAACAACTAACTAACAACCTATAACTAACAACACAGCACACTGTTACTAATGACTAAACAACAACTAACTAACAACCTATAACTAACAACACAGCACACTGTTACTAATGACTAACAACAACTAACTAACAACCTATAACTAACAACACAGCACACTGTTACTAATGACTAAACAACAACTAACTAATAACCTATAACTAACAACAGCACACTGTTACTAATGACTAACAACAACTAACTAACAACCTATAACTAACAACACATCACACTGTTAACTAATGACTAATAACAACTAACAACCTATAACTAACAACACAGCACACTGTTACTAATGACTAATCACAACAACTAACTAACAACCTATAACTAACAACACACACACTGTTACTAATGACTAATCACAACAACTAACTAACAACAACTAACTAATAACATCAACAACTAATGACTAACAACAACAACTAACTAACAACCTATAACTAACAACACAGCACACACTAATGACTACTAATGACTAACAACTAAGCACCTAATGACTAACAACACAGCACCTAATAACTAATCAACCTATAACTAACAACACAGCACACTGTTACTAATGACTAACAACAACTAACTAATAACCTATAACTAACAACACAGCACACTGTTACTAATGACTAACAACAACTAACTAACAACCTATAACTAACAACACAGCACACTGTTACTAATGACTAAACAACAACTAACTAACAACCTATAACTAACAACACAGCACACTGTTACTAATGACTAACAACTAACTAACTAACAACCTATAACTAACAACACAGCCCACTGTTACTAATGACTAACCAAACAACTAACTAATAACCTATAACTAACAACACAGCCCACTGTTACTAATGACTAACTAACCAACAACAACAATAACTAACAACAACTATAACAACAACTAATAACACAGCACACTGTTACTAATGACTAACAACAACTAACTAATAACCTATAACTAACAACACAGCACACTGTTACTAATGACTAACCACAACAACTAACTAACAACCTATAACTAACAACACAGCACACTGTTACTAATGACTAACAACAACTAACTAACAACCTATAACTCACACTGTTACTAATGACTAATCACAACAACTAACTAACAACCTATAACTACAGCCCACTGTACTAATGACTAACAACAACTAACTAACAACCTATAACTAACAACACAAACTACAACAACTAATAACCTATAACTAACAACACTGTTACTAATGACTAACTAACAACCTATAACTAACAACACAGCACACACTAATGACTAACAACCTATAACTAACACACACTAATGCACAACTAACTTACTAATGACTAATAACAACTAATAAACAACCTATAACTAACAACACAGCCACACTGTTACTAATGACTAACAACAACTAACTAATAACCTATAACTAACAACACAGCACACTGTTACTAATGACTAACCACAACAACTAACTAACAACCTATAACTAACAACACATCACACTGTTACTAATGACTAACTAACAACAACTAACTAATAACCTATAACTAACAACACAGCACACTGTAACTAATGACTAACAACAATAACTAACTAATAACCTATAACTAACAACACAGCACTCTGTTACTAATGACTAATCACAACAACTAACTAACAACCTATAACTAACAACACAGCACATTGTTACTAATGACTAACAACAACTAACTAATAACCTATAACTAACAACACAGCACACTGTTACTAATGACTAACCACACCAACTAACTAACAACCTATAACTAACAACACAGCACACTGTTACTAATGACTAACAACAACTAACTAATAACCTATAACTAACAACACAGCACACTGTTACTAATGACTAACAACAACTAACTAACAACCTATAACTAACAACACAGCACACTGTTACTAATGACTAACAAAAACAACTAACAACCTATAACTAACAACACAGCACACTGTACTAATGACTAACCACAACAACTAACTAATAACCTATAACTAACACAGCCCACTGTACTAATGACTAACCACAACAACTAACTAATAACCTATAACTAACAACACAGCCCACTGTTACTAATGACTAACCACAACAACTAACTAACAACCTATAACTAACAACACAGCACACTGTTACTAATGACTAACAACAACTAACTAATAACCTATAACTAACAACACATCACACTCTTACTAATGACTAATCACAACAACTAACTAACAACCTATAACTAACAACACAGCACACTGTTACTAATGACTAACAACAACTAACTAATAACCTATAACTAACAACACATCACACTGTTACTAATGACTAATCCACAACAACTAACTAACAACCTATAACTAACAACACAGCCTCTTACTAATGACTAATAACAACTAATAAACAACCTATAACTAACAACACAGCCCACTGTTACTAATGACTAACAACAACTAACTAATAACCTATAACTAACAACACAGCACACTGTTACTAATGACTAACAACAACAACTAACTAACAACCTATAACTAACAACACAGCACACTGTTACTAATGACTAATAACAACTAACTAGCAACCTATAACTAACAACACAGCACACTGTTACTAATGACTAACCACAACAACTAACTACCTATAACTAACAACACAGCACACTGTAACTAATGACTAACAACAACTAACTAACAACCTATAACTAACAACACAGCCCACTGTTACTAATGACTAACCACAACAACTAACTAATAACCTATAACTAACAACACAGCACACTGTTACTAATGACTAACAACAACTAACTAATAACCTATAACTAACAACACAGCCCACTGTTACTAATGACTAACAACAACTAACTAACAACCTATAACTAACAACACATCACACTGTTACTAATGACTAACAACAACTAACTAATAACCTATAACTAACAACACAGCACACTGTTACTAATGACTAACAACAACTAACTAACAACCTATAACTAACAACACAACACACTGTTACTAATGACTAACAACAACTAACTAATAACCTATATCTAACAACACAGCACACTGTTACTAATGACTAATCACAACAACTAACTAATAACCTATAACTAACAACACAGCACACTGTTACTAATGACTAACCACAACAACTAACTACCTATAACTAACAACACAGCACACTGTTACTAATGACTAACAACAACTAACTAATAACCTATAACTAACAACACATCACACTCTTACTAATGACTAATCACAACAACTAACTAACAACCTATAACTAACAACACAGCACAACTAATGCTAACTAACAACCTATAACTAACAACACAGCACACTGTTACTAATGTAACTAACTAATAACTAACTGTTACTAATGACTAACACCAACTAACTAACAACCTATAACTAACAACACAGCACACTGTTACTAATGACTAACAACAATAACTAACTAATAACCTATAACTAACAACACAGCACACTGTTACTAATGACTAACAACAACTAACTAACAACCTATAACTAACAACACAGCACATTTACTAATATAATAACAACAACTAACTACCTATAACTAACAACACACACATAATTACTATTGACTAACAACACACTAGAACTAACAATAACTAATAACCTATAACTAACAACACAGCACATGTTACTATTGACTAATCACAACAACTAACTAACAACCTATAATAACAACACAGCCCACTGTTACTAATGACTAACAACAACTAACTAACAACCTATAACTAACAACACATGTACTAATGACTAACAACAACTATAACTAACAACACAGCACATATTTACTAATAACAACTAACTAACTACACTATAACTAATGACTAATCACAACAACTAACTAACAACCTATAACTAACAACACAGCACACTGTACTAATGACAACTAACAACCTATAATAACAACACATACACTGTACTAATGACTAACAACAACTAACTAATAACCTATAACTAACAACACAGCACTATTTACTAATGACTAACAACAACTAACTAACAACCTATAACTAACAACACATACACTTACTAATGACTAATGACTAACAACAACTAACTAACAACAAACACTTATAACTAACACAGCACACTGTACTAATGACTAACAACAACTAACTAACAACCTATAACTAACAACACAGCACACTGTTACTAATGACTATACTAACTAATAACTATAACTATCTAATAACTATAACTACTTTAACACAGAACTAATAACCTATAACTACAGCACACTGTACTTGACTAACTAACTAACTAATGATAACTAACTAATGACTACTAACTAACAACCTATAACTAACAACACAACACACTGTTACTAATGACTAACAACAACTAACTAATAACCTATAACTAACAACACAACACACTGTTACTAATGACTAACAACAACTAACTAATAACCTATAACTAACAACACAGCACACTGTTACTAATGACTAACAACAACAACTAACTAACAACCTATAACTAACAACACAACACACTGTTACTAATGACTAACCACAACAACTAACTAATAACCTATAACTAACAACACATCACACTGTTACTAATGACTAATCACAACAACTAACTAATAACCTATAACTAACAACACAGCCCACTGTTACTAATGACTAACAACAACTAACTAACAACCTATAACTAACAACACAGCACACTGTTACTAATGACTAACCACAACAACTAACTAACAACCTATAACTAACAACACAGCCCACTGTTACTAATGACTAACCACAACAACTAACTAATAACCTATAACTAACAACACAGCCCACTGTTACTAATGACTAACAACAACTAACTAACAACCTATAACTAACAACACAACACACTGTTACTAATGACTAACAACAACTAACTAATAACCTATAACTAACAACACAGCACACTGTTACTAATGACTAACAACAACTAACTAACAACCTATAACTAACAACACATCACACTGTTACTAATGACTAACAACAACAACTAACTAACAACCTATAACTAACAACACAGCACACTGTTACTAATGACTAATCACAACAACTAACTAACAACCTATAACTAACAACACAGCACACTGTTACTAATGACTAACCACAACAACTAACTACCTATAACTAACAACACAGCACACTGCTACTAATGACTAACCACAACAACTAACTAACAACCTATAACTAACAACACAGCACACTGTTACTAATGACTAACCACAACAACTAACTAATAACCTATAACTAACAACACAGCACACTGTAACTAATGACTAATAACAACTAACTAATAACCTATAACTAACAACACAGCACACTCTTACTAATGACTAACAACAACAACTAACTAATAACCTATAACTAACAACACAGCACACTGTTACTAATGACTAATCACAACAACTAACTAACAACCTATAACTAACAACACAGCACACTGTTACTAATGACTAACAACAACTAACTAATAACCTATAACTAACAACACAGCCCACTGTTACTAATGACTAATCACAACAACTAACTAATAACCTATAACTAACAACACAGCACACTCTTACTAATGACTAACAACAACTAATAAACAACCTATAACTAACAACACAGCACACTGTTACTAATGACTAACAACAACTAACTAATAACCTATAACTAACAACACAGCACACTGTTACTAATGACAAACCGCAACCACTAACTAACAACCTATAACTAACAACACAGCCCACTGTTACTAATGACTAACAACAACTAACTAACAACCTATAACTAACAACACAGCACACTGTTACTAATGACTAACAACAACTAACTAACAACCTATAACTAACAACACAGCACACTGTTACTAATGACTAACAACAACTAACTAATAACCTATAACTAACAACACAGCACACTGTTACTAATGACTAACCACAACAACTAACTAACAACCTATAACTAACAACACAGCACACTGTTACTAATGACTAACAACAACTAACTAACAACCTATAACTAACAACACAGCACACTGTTACTAATGACTAATCACAACAACTAACTAACAACCTATAACTAACACAGCCCACTGTTACTAATGACTAACAACAACTAACTAACAACCTATAACTAACAACACAGCCCACTGTTACTAATGACTAACCACAACAACTAACTAATAACCTATAACTAACAACACAGCCCACTGTTACTAATGACTAACAACAACTAACTAACAACCTATAACTAACAACACATCACACTGTTACTAATGACTAACCACAACAACTAACAACCTATAACTAACAACACAGCACACTGTTACTAATGACTAATCACAACAACTAACTAACAACCTATAACTAACAACACAGCCCACTGTTACTAATGACTAATCACAACAACTAACTAACAACCTATAACTAACAACACAGCACACTCTTACTAATGACTAACAACAACTAATAAACAACCTATAACTAACAACACAGCACACTGTTACTAATGACTAACAACAACTAACTAACAACAACTAACTAACAACACAGCACACTGTTACTAATGACTAACCACAACAACTAACTAATAACCTATAACTAACAACACAGCACACTGTTACTAATGACTAACCACAACAACTAACTAACAACCTATAACTAACAACACATCACACTGTTACTAATGACTAACAACAACTAACTAATAACCTATAACTAACAACACAGCACACTGTAACTAATGACTAACAACAATAACTAACTAATAACCTATAACTAACAACACAGCACTCTGTTACTAATGACTAATCACAACAACTAACTAACAACCTATAACTAACAACACAGCACATTGTTACTAATGACTAACAACAACTAACTAATAACCTATAACTAACAACACAGCACACTGTTACTAATGACTAACCACACCAACTAACTAACAACCTATAACTAACAACACAGCACACTGTTACTAATGACTAACAACAACTAACTAATAACCTATAACTAACAACACAGCACACTGTTACTAATGACTAACAACAACTAACTAACAACCTATAACTAACAACACAGCACACTGTTACTAATGACTAACCAAAACAACTAACAACCTATAACTAACAACACAGCACACTGTTACTAATGACTAACCACAACAACTAACTAACAACCTATAACTAACACAGCCCACTGTTACTAATGACTAACCACAACAACTAACTAATAACCTATAACTAACAACACAGCCCACTGTTACTAATGACTAACCACAACAACTAACTAACAACCTATAACTAACAACACAGCACACTGTTACTAATGACTAACAACAACTAACTAATAACCTATAACTAACAACACATCACACTCTTACTAATGACTAATCACAACAACTAACTAACAACCTATAACTAACAACACAGCACACTGTTACTAATGACTAACAACAACTAACTAATAACCTATAACTAACAACACATCACACTGTTACTAATGACTAATCACAACAACTAACTAACAACCTATAACTAACAACACAGCACACTCTTACTAATGACTAATAACAACTAATAAACAACCTATAACTAACAACACAGCCCACTGTTACTAATGACTAACAACAACTAACTAATAACCTATAACTAACAACACAGCACACTGTTACTAATGACTAACAACAACAACTAACTAACAACCTATAACTAACAACACAGCACACTGTTACTAATGACTAATAACAACTAACTAGCAACCTATAACTAACAACACAGCACACTGTTACTAATGACTAACCACAACAACTAACTACCTATAACTAACAACACAGCACACTGTAACTAATGACTAACAACAACTAACTAACAACCTATAACTAACAACACAGCCCACTGTTACTAATGACTAACCACAACAACTAACTAATAACCTATAACTAACAACACAGCACACTGTTACTAATGACTAACAACAACTAACTAATAACCTATAACTAACAACACAGCCCACTGTTACTAATGACTAACAACAACTAACTAACAACCTATAACTAACAACACATCACACTGTTACTAATGACTAACAACAACTAACTAATAACCTATAACTAACAACACAGCACACTGTTACTAATGACTAACAACAACTAACTAACAACCTATAACTAACAACACAACACACTGTTACTAATGACTAACAACAACTAACTAATAACCTATAACTAACAACACAGCACACTGTTACTAATGACTAATCACAACAACTAACTAATAACCTATAACTAACAACACAGCACACTGTTACTAATGACTAACCACAACAACTAACTACCTATAACTAACAACACAGCACACTGTTACTAATGACTAACAACAACTAACTAATAACCTATAACTAACAACACATCACACTCTTACTAATGACTAATCACAACAACTAACTAACAACCTATAACTAACAACACAGCACACGGTTACTAATGACTAACAACAACAACTAACTAACAACAACTAACTAACAACACAGCACACTGTTACTAATGACTAATAACAACTAACTAACAACCTATAACTAACAACACAGCACACTGTTACTAATGACTAATCACAACAACTAACTAACAACCTATAACTAACAACACAGCACACTGTTACTAATGACTAACACCAACTAACTAACAACCTATAACTAACAACACATCACACTGTTACTAATGACTAACAACAATAACTAACTAATAACCTATAACTAACAACACAGCACACTGTTACTAATGACTAACAACAATAACTAACTAATAACCTATAACTAACAACACAGCCCACTGTTACTAATGACTAACCACAACAACTAACTACCTATAACTAACAACACAGCACACTGTTACTAATGACTAACAACAACTAACTAACAACCTATAACTAACAACACAGCACACTGTTACTAATGACTAACAACAATAACTAACTAATAACCTATAACTAACAACACAGCACACTGTTACTAATGACTAATCACAACAACTAACTAACAACCTATAACTAACAACACAGCACACTGTTACTAATGACTAACAACAACAACTAACTAATAACCTATAACTAACAACACATCACACTGTTACTAATGACTAACAACAATAACTAACTAATAACCTATAACTAACAACACAGCCCACTGTTACTAATGACTAACCACAACAACTAACTACCTATAACTAACAACACAGCACACTGCTACTAATGACTAACCACAACAACTAACTAACAACCTATAACTAACAACACAGCACACTGTTACTAATGACTAACAACAACTAACTAATAACCTATAACTAACAACACATCACACTGTTACTAATGACTAACCACAACAACTAACTAACAACCTATAACTAACAACACAGCACACTGTTACTAATGACTAACCACAACAACTAACTAACAACCTATAACTAACAACACAGCACACTGTTACTAATGACTAACAACAACTAACTAATAACCTATAACTAACAACACATCACACTGTTACTAATGACTAACAACAACTAACTAACAACCTATAACTAACAACACAGCACACTGTTACTAATGACTAACAACAACTAACTAATAACCTATAACTAACAACACAGCCCACTGTTACTAATGACTAACAACAACTAACTAATAACCTATAACTAACAACACAGCACACTGTTACTAATGACTAACAACAACAACTAACTAACAACCTATAACTAACAACACAGCACACTGTTACTAATGACTAACAACAACTAACTAGCAACCTATAACTAACAACACAGCACACTGTTACTAATGACTAACCACAACAACTAACTACCTATAACTAACAACACAGCACACTGTAACTAATGACTAACAACAACTAACTAACAACCTATAACTAACAACACAGCCCACTGTTACTAATGACTAACCACAACAACTAACTAATAACCTATAACTAACAACACAGCACACTGTTACTAATGACTAACAACAACTAACTAATAACCTATAACTAACAACACAGCCCACTGTTACTAATGACTAACAACAACTAACTAACAACCTATAACTAACAACACATCACACTGTTACTAATGACTAACAACAACTAACTAATAACCTATAACTAACAACACAGCACACTGTTACTAATGACTAACAACAACTAACTAACAACTAGGTAACTAACAACACAACACACTGTTACTAATGACTAACAACAACTAACTAATAACCTATAACTAACAACACAGCACACTGTTACTAATGACTAATCACAACAACTAACTAATAACCTATAACTAACAACACAGCACACTGTTACTAATGACTAACAACAACAACTAACTAACAACAACTAACTAACAACACAGCACACTGTTACTAATGACTAATAACAACTAACTAACAACCTATAACTAACAACACAGCCCACTGTTACTAATGACTAACAACAACTAACTAATAACCTATAACTAACAACACAGCACACTGTTACTAATGACTAACAACAACTAACTAATAACCTATAACTAACAACACAGCCCACTGTTACTAATGACTAACAACAACTAACTAACAACCTATAACTAACAACACAGCACACTGTTACTAATGACTAACAACAACTAACTAATAACCTATAACTAACAACACAGCACACTGTTACTAATGACTAACAACAACTAACTAACAACCTATAACTAACAACACAGCACACTGTTACTAATGACTAACAACAATAACTAACTAATAACCTATAACTAACAACACAGCCCACTGTTACTAATGACTAACCACAACAACTAACTACCTATAACTAACAACACAGCACACTGTTACTAATGACTAACAACAATAACTAACTAATAACCTATAACTAACAACACAGCACACTGTTACTAATGACTAATCACAACAACTAACTAACAACCTATAACTAACAACACAGCACACTGTTACTAATGACTAACCACAACAACTAACTACCTATAACTAACAACACAGCACACTGCTACTAATGACTAACCACAACAACTAACTAACAACCTATAACTAACAACACAGCACACTGTTACTAATGACTAACCACAACAACTAACTAATAACCTATAACTAACAACACAGCACACTGTTACTAATGACTAACCACAACAACTAACTACCTATAACTAACAACACAGCACACTGCTACTAATGACTAACCACAACAACTAACTAACAACCTATAACTAACAACACAGCACACTGTTACTAATGACTAACCACAACAACTAACTAACAACCTATAACTAACAACACAGCACACTGTTACTAATGACTAACAACAACTAACTACCTATAACTAACAACACAGCACACTGTAACTAATGACTAACCACAACAACTAACTAACAACCTATAACTAACAACACAGCACACTGTTACTAATGACTAACAACAACAACTAACTAACAACCTATAACTAACAACACAGCACACTGTTACTAATGACTAATAACAACTAACTAGCAACCTATAACTAACAACACAGCACACTGTTACTAATGACTAACCACAACAACTAACTAACAACCTATAACCAACTACACATCATACTAAGTGGAAACACTGCAGTAAATATCAACTAAGAACGAAGAGAAGAAGAAGAAGTAGAAGTAGAAGAAGAAGAAGAAGAAGATAACTTTGTGGCAACTGAATGGCCCTGACTTAGACTAGATTAAATTGCTCCCAGGTGGCGATAAAGATAGTGACTGCCTGTCTGTCCACGACTCCATGACAGGCCTGAATTGTCAAAACAAACCGCCTTTGCTAAAAATATGAGACACCTGTTAATCTAACAAGAACACTGGATACAGTATCTCCATGGACGACCAGGAGTATGAAGACATGGATACAGTATCTCCATGGACGACCAGGAGTATAAACACATAGATACAGTATCTCCATGGACGACCAGGAGTATAGACACATGGATACAGTATCTCCATGGACGCCCAGGAGTATAGACACATGGATACAGTATCTCCATGGACGACCAGGAGTATAGACACATGGATACAGTATCTCCATGGACGACCAGGAGTATAGACACATGGATACAGCATCTCCATGGACGACCAGGAGTATAGACACATGGATACAGTATCTCCATGGACGACCAGGAGTATGAAGACATGGATACAGTATCTCCATGGACGACCAGGAGTATAGACACATGGATACAGTATCTACATGGACGACCAGGATTATAGACACATGGATACAGTATCTCCATGGACGACCAGGAGTATAGACACATGGATACAGTATCTCCATGGACAACCAGGACTATAAAGACATGGATACAGTATCTCCATGGACGACCAGGAGTATAGACACATGGATACAGTATCTCCATGGACGACCAGGAGTATAGACACATGGATACAGTATCTCCATGGACGACCAGGAGTATAGACACATGGATACAGTATCTCCATGGACGACCAGGACTATAGACACATGGATACAGTATCTCCATGGACGACCAGGACTATAAAGACATGGATACAGTATCTCCATGGACGACCAGGACTATAGACACATGGATACAGTATCTCCATGGATGACCAGGAGTATAGACACATGGATACAGTATCTCCATGGACGACCAGGAGTATAGACACATGGATACAGTATCTCCATGGACGACCAGGACGTGAATCTCTGGCTCTCTCAGGCATAACGTCTCCTGGGTCCAGGTTGAAAATAAAGTCTGATAATATGTATGTACACCTTGGTGTAGTTTTAATGGCAAAGAGAGAAAAAGGTGAAGCCAGTCCCTCTCAAAATGCCCATACTTGACATGTCAGAGATAAAAAAAATACTTTATGAAAGAAGTCAACAGTCTCTGTTCAAACTCGGATCTAGAGACGAAACACCAGACTCACTCAAAGTACTCGGCTGCTGGGGTGGACTTGTGTGTGTCGTTGAGGGAGTTGTTGAAGGCCCAGAGGTCCGAGCAGTTGGGGCTGTTCCAGGTGTTGTTGCAGTGGACCCAGGGTAGCTCCCCGGTGAAGGAAGAGAACAGGTAGAACAGGGCCCAGGCTATAATCACGTTGTAGTAGAAGCCCACATACAGACTGATCAGGATCACTGTGAAACCAACACCTGGGGAAAAGGTGAAAGGTCATAGTTCAAGATCAAAGTTCCAAACTTTATTGGGCCATTCTTAGGGCTACACAATGGCTTGGAATACAGGCTCAGACTATAGCAGAGGTAGACAGAAAACACAAAAACAGGGGAAAAATATCACAATAAATAATTGATATTAACTGGAAGTGTCACAAAGGCCAAAGGTCATATCTGCTCCTGGATACCTCAAATAAAACCACCTCCTTTTGAACCCCAAGCACTCTACATTCTTACATATTTACCACAAACACTTTCAGTAGTAAACTAGACAGAACACTTTGATTAACACAGAATTTAAAGAGCGCTTAAAATGAAAGACAATAACAAGCCAAATTCTCTAAAAGGGTTGCCTCTGCAGTCTCCTTTTCTACGCTTTATTTCCACCCAGATCTGCCCTTTCTGTGCATTTAGTACCGTGTCCACCCTCTACTGTTCACTTTCATCATAACCTTTAGGACTAACAAGTGTCCATATCTCTTTCATTCTGATGGCGATAGGATGTCCTGGCTCTTTTCCACGGCTCTTTCATCTAGAAGAAGTGATATTTGTTGAGGCAGAATCGTTTAGCACCACGAGCGATCTTGTTGTCTTTTGAAAAACATTGATCGTTAGGAAATAAATATGCAGATCAGATGTACTTGCAGCGATTCCCTGTTGAGTGACAGCAGCTATTCTCTCTGTCTCAGCTCGAGGGCTGGGTGCATGTGAGACTGCTGATTTAAAACGGCAACATCCAATACTAACACTCAGTCAGGGACCCTAAGATAGAGACAGATAGACCGGCGGATGGATGGATAGATGGATGGATGGATGGCTGAGTGGGTGGCTGAGTGGGAGGGTGGCTGGATAGATGGCCGGCTGGGTGGGAGGAGGGAGGGAGGGAGGGTAGATGGATGGATGGCTGAGTGGGTGGGAGGGAGGCTGGATAGATGGCTGGACAGACGGAGAGACAGAGGGGGGTGGAAGGACAGTCAAACAGACAGGCTGCCTTCAAACTTGGCTTGACGTTATCATCTTTAATAACTCTACCTACATGTACATATTACCTCAACTTACCGCTGCCCCCACACATTGACTCTGTATCGGTACCCCCTGTATATAGTCTCCACATTGACTCTGTACCAGTACCCCCTGTATATAGCCTCTACATTGACTCTGTACCGGTACCCCCTGTATATAGCCTCCACATTGACTCTGCACCGGTACCCCCTGTATATAGTCTCCACATTGACTCTGTACCTGTACCCCCTGTATATAGCCTCCACATTGACTCTGTACCGGTACCCCCTGTATATAGCCTCCACATTGACTCTGTACCGGTACCCCCTGTATATAGCCTCCACATTGACTCTGTACCGGTACCCCCTGTATATAGTCTCGCTACTGTTATTTAACCGCTGCTCTTTAATTACTTGTTACTTTTATTTCTTATTCTTATCCGTATTTTTTTTAAACTGCATTGTTGGTTAGGGGCTCGTAAGTAAGCATTTCACTGTAAGGTCTATAAACCTGTTGTATTCGGCTGCATGTGACTAACAGAATTTGATTTGATTAAAAACACAAACAACATTGAAACAAGGACTTTACCTCGCGTTACACTGGAGAGACTATGAAACGTCTCAGCTGTCCCCAGACAGTAAACACATTAAATAGTGACGGGTCAACAGCAGCAGATCAATGTCCAGAGCAACGTCTGCAGCACGCCGGTTATGATGGGGGGGGGTGGTGTTAGGACGTGACAGAGAAGGTCACATTTCTTCTTTTGACACTTGTCATGTGTTAATTCGATGGTTTCCGCTCACCGGAGTGTTTATCGATGTGTTGGAAAATACGGGAAGATTGGCCCAAAATGTGTTTATCAACAAACACAGAGAGACTCTAAAAGCCAATTTTCAGTCTTCCATCTGACTGGCGTTGTTTGGGTATAAACAATGGTAGTTATCTTAACACACACACACACACACACACACACTTACACACACACACTTACACACACACATACATACACACACACACACACATACACACATACACACACATACACACATACACACACACACACACATATTCTCTCTCCTACCTTTGAATATGGGGCAGATCTTCCAGACGCCAGCTGCCCCCTCTCTGTTGTACTGTCCCAAAGCCAGTTCCATATAGAACAGAGGCATGCCTGCTATCACCATGAAGAACAGGTAGGGCACCAGGAACGCTCCTAGAGGGGACAGAGAGACACAGGACAGGATGACATGACATAGTACATACATAATGTCTTCATAACACAGTCATAGCCTATACATAGCGGTATCACAAAGAAGAACAGGTAGGGGCTTCATTACACATTGCTCCTAGAGGGAATAGAGAGACACAGGACAGGATGGCATGACATAGTACATACATAATGTCTTCATATCACAGTCATAGCCTATACATAGCGGTATCACGAAGAAGAACCGGTAGGGCACCAGGAACGCTCATATAGAGGACAGAGAGAGTACCTACATAATGGCTTTATAACACAGTCATAACCTATACATAAGCAATTCATAAGCATGTCTGCCATCTGCATGAAGATCTGCTACGGCACCGGGAATGCTCCTATACGGCACAGAGATATAAGGGCTTCATAACACAGGCATAACCATACTTAGAGCATTCATAGGAACAGGTAGAGCACCAGGAACGCTTATTATGAAGGCAGATAGACAGGACAGGATGTATGACATAGTCTTGCACGGCCATCCTTTTAAATCTGATCTTATTGAGACTGAGAGTCTGAGGCTAGACATGACAATGACACGACAATAATGGTAGTGACATCTTATTTAAAGGGAACCTACATAAGGGCTTCATTAAACACTCATTACCATACGTAGCACATTCATAAGCATGCACGATGAAATTGAATTGAAATTGAATTGAACCGGCATCCTGCAAAATAAATAAAAAAGCAAGTACAAAATGCTATAATGTTATTTCACCAACTCAGTGAACGTCCTGTGTTAAACAACCATAATATGTGTAACTAATTGTTGTAGATCATCAGCAGTTTGATCACAGCTGGGGAGATCTCTTTTATCTTTAAAGGGTAAGGCCTCACATTCGCCCCATCATCCCTACCGCCTGCTCAAACACACATAGATAAGGATCCATCATTCTCTCTCTCTCTCTTCATTTTGCTCTCTCTCTCTCTCTCTCTCTCTCTCTCTCTCTCTCTCTCTCTCTCTCTCTCTCTCTCTCTCTCTCTCTCTCTCTCTCTCTCTCTCTCTCTCTCTCTCTCTCTCTCTCTCTCTCTCTCTCTCTCTCTCTCTCTCTCTCTCTCTCTCTCTCTCTCTCTCTCTCTCTCTCTCTCTCTCTCTCTCTCTCTCTCTCTCTCTCTCTCTCTCTCTCTCTCTCGCTCTCTCTCCCTCTCTCTCGGTCTCTCTCTACCTCTCTCTCGGTCTCTCTCTCTCTCTCAATTCAATTCAAGGGGCTTTATTGGCATGGGGAACATATGTTTACATTGCCAAAGCAAGTGAAATGGATAAACAAAAGTGAAATAAACAATAAAAAGTGAACAGTAAATAATACACTCACAGAAGTTCCAAAAGAATAAAGACATTTCAAATGTCATATTATGTCTATATACAGTGTTGTAACGATGTACAAATGGTTAAAGTACAAAAGGGAAAATAAATTAACATAAATATGGGTTGTATTTACAATGGTGTTTGTTCTTCACTGGTTGTCCTTTTCTTCTGGCTACAGCTCAAATCTTGCTCCTGTGATGGCTGTGATAATCTGAGGGAAATACGTGTCTCTAATATGGTCATACATTTGACAGGAGGTTAGGAAGTGCAGCTCAGGCCTTTCTCAATAGCAAGGCTATGCTCACTGAGTCTGTACATAGTCAAAGCTTTCCTTAAGTGTGGGTCAGTTACAGTGGTCAGGTATTCTTCCACTGTGTACTCTCTGTTCAGGGACAAATAGCATTCTAGTTTGCTTTGTTTTTTTTGTTAATTACTTGACGCATTTGAAAGAAATTATCTTTTTGTTTTCTCATGGTTTGGTTGGGTCTAATTAGGTTGCTGTCCTGGGGCTCTGTGGGGTGTGTTTGTGTTTGTGAACAGAGCCCCAGGACCAGCTTGCTTAGGGAACTCTTCTCCAGGTTCATCTCTCTGTAGGTGATGGCTTTGTTTTGGATGGTTTGGGAAACTCTTCCTTTTAGGTGGTTGTAGAACTTAACATCTATTTTCTGGATTTAGAAAATTAGTGGGTATAATTAGCGGACCCCAGACCTCACAACCATAAAGGCAGTGGGTTCTATAACTGATTCAAGTATTTTTAGCTAGATCCTAATTGGTATGTCAAATTTTATGCTCCTTTTGATGGCATAGAAGACCCTTCTTGCCTTGTCTCTCAGATCGTTCACAGCTTTGTGGAAGTTACCTGTGGCGCTGATGTTTAGGCCGAGGTATGTATGGTTTTTTGTGTGCTCTAGGGCAACGGTGTCGAGGTGGAATTTGTATTTTTGGTCCTGGCGACTGGACCTTTTTTTTTGAGATAGGGGAACCTCCACTCTCTCCCTCCCTCCTTCTCACCTCCTCCGTTCTTATAGCAGAGATAGGGGAACCTCCACACGTTGGCCAGGTCCACAGCGAACCCTATTACCGACAGGAGAAAGTCAATCTTCTTCCCCCAGGTCTCCCTCTCTTCTCCAGGGACAGGGGTGTGTCCGTGACTGGGGCCCAGGGCATGACCGTGGCCGTGGGGGTGCCCAGCAGGGCTGACCAACGTGGAGGTGGTGAACTGGACCCCGTTGTGCTCCTTCACCAGAATCAGCTCCACCTAATATATCAGAATATATGTCATGTCACTGTCATCTACAATCACTTACGGTAGTCTTCCATGGCAGGGTTTGGGGTCTATTTGAATTGAACGCAGTCAATTCTGGAAGTGAATTGACTTAATATATAATAATTGAAGTCATTTAGACACGTGTTCCCCAACCCTGGTCCTAGGGACCCAAAGAGGGTCCCTATAAATAACACACCAGATTCAACTAAAGGCTTGATGATGAAGAGGCCATCAGTTGAATCTAGTGTGTCGGTTCACCCCTTTGGGTCCCCACGATCAGGACTGGGAAACACTGATTATTGCCACTTTTATCCAAAACGACTGGTCTTATGAGCCACAGACCCCCTACGGCCACTATATACTGTAGGGAATAGGGCTCCATGTGGGACCCCCTACGGCCACTATATACTGTAGGGAATAGGGCTCCATGTGGAACCCCCTATGGCCACTATATACTGTAGGGAATAGGGCTCCATGTGGAACCCCCTATGGCCACTATATACTGTAGGGAATAGGGCTCCATGTGGAACCCCCTACGGCCACTATATACTGTAGGGAATAGGGCTCCATGTGGAACCCCCTATGGCCACTATATACTGTAGGGAATAGGGCTCCATGTGGAACCCCCTATGGCCACTATATACTGTAGGGAATAGGGCTCCATGTGGGACCCCCTATGGCCACTACGGCCACTATATACTGTAGGGAATAGGGCTCCATGTGGAACCCCTCCTACGGCCACTATATACTGTAGGGAATAGGGCTCCATGTGGAACCCCCTACAGCCACTATATACTGTAGGGAATAGGGCTCCGTGTGGGATATAACCTCTGTCTCTCACCTCCTTGGGGCCCATGGTGTTGGAGGGAGAGGTGGCAGAGGAAGGCTGCTTGGCCGAGGCGGGTGCCACCACCGAACACATCTGACCCACTGGCGATCTGGCTTTCAGCACGGGCTGCTCCATGGCTGCAGAGGGATTCAGCTACAGACACAGACAGCCGTAGAGGAACCTAGATACATTTTAACCTTTATTTAACCAGGCAAGTCAGTTAAGAACAAATTCTTATTTTCAATGACAGCCTAGGAACAGTGGGTTAAACTGCCTTGTTCAGGGGGCAGAACGACAGATTTTTACCTTGTCGGGCTCAGGGATACGATCTTGCAACCTTTCTGTTAGAAGTCCAACGCTCTAACCACTAGTCTACCTGCCGCATTACAGATATACAACCAGCCTCAGTCTCAATCCTACACCTTATAGGAGAGAGAGGGAGGTGATCAGACTCCTAGGTCCTCGTTCAGTACAACGTTGCAAAGTGTTTTGAAACGCGTTGCAACAGAAAGTGAAAATACTTGTTTCTTATTGGCCCAGTACAGGTAGTCCCTCCCCATCCATCCACGTTTTGTGCCTACTGAACACGACCCTGTTCTGGTTTGGAGCAGTCTCAGCCAGTTTAGGCTCTAAAAAACTAGGTGCTCACCGAAAATCCCAATATATGGAATCATGGATTTATATCTTTATACAATTAACAGCAACTGGTCCAAAATTCTATTACCAAATATTTTTGTTCAATGTAGTCTAGAGGTTAGAGACGACAACGTACAAAATGTGTCGTTGTGCCCTTGAGCAAGGCACTGAACCCTCGTTTGTTCCAGGGACGCTTTGACGACGTTTCCATATTTTCACAAAAGGAAAATATCTCAAATATAAAATGTATGAATTTAGTAGATTATGACTGCTAGTTTATGACTACAACATCACAATAAAAATAATTATAATATTTAATAAACTCATTAACATTTGGAAACAATGTTGATAATATTATGTTTTCCTTTTGTACTTGTTTGCATATTTTCGAACCTTAAATTATAAAAAAAAAAATATTAAAAAAAACACTGCACACAATTGAGTAAATAAATGTTCCCATTGAAAATCTAAGTTTTACATCATCGTAACAAACAATTATCTATAAACTGCAATACATTGAAATTCAAACCCACACAAAACAAATATTTTACTGGATACATTTGCCAAGCCAATCATTTGATTGGAAAAAAGGAAAAAGAAAAACATGATTTGATGTAAATTAATTTGTTGATATTAAACATAAGAAAGATATCGACAAATTCATACAAAAAATGAATTAAAAACAGAATTAAAAAACTGTTAACAGAAAAAGCTCACCTTTATAGATGACGAGGAATAGAATCATGTGGGTTTGTCCCCAAAAAAGTAGCTTCAACCAGTTTTAATTCCTACTGCGTTGCTGCTCTTCATCCATCCAGACTCTGTTACTGATAAACATAACTGAAGATCTTGGCTGGTTGGAACTCAGACCTAAAACCGAAGGAAGAAAATAAGGAGACAGAGAGAGGAACAGAGAAGGAGAAAGAGAGAGAGAGATGTCTGGGGTTCGGAGGTGTGTGGACCTCTGGGTTGGGGACTAGCATGCCCTGTAGGGTCCGCTTCACCTGTTGTTCTGTAAGTCTGTAAGGAGGGATTTGTGGGACCACTAGGTCCAACCCACAAACCCAACAACCCCCTCCCCTTTCTCTGGCTCTCATTCTGACTAGTTACCCTCTCTCTCTCTCTCTCTCTCTCTCTCTCTCTCTCTCTCTCTCTCTCTCTCTCTCTCTCTCTCTCTCTCTCTCTCTCTCTCTCTCTCTCTCTCTCTCTCTCTCTCTCTCTCTCTCTCTTTCTGCTCTCTCTCTCTCTCTCTCTCTCTCTCTCTCTCTCTCTCTCCCTCTCCTCTGTCCTTCCTTCTTGCTTATTTGCATGTTTTCCCTTTTCTGATCGAAGGTATATCTTCTGTAAAACACACTGCCACCTGTTTCTGTGTGCAAATATAGACAGAAAACATTTACACACACACATCATTCTGATTCTCTCTCTAACACACACACACACACACACACAAAGAGAGAGAAGAAAAGCTGGACAATTAAGTACAATTAGTGATGAAACAGCAGGCTTTCCCAGCTCTATAGGACATTGCTCTTTGTGGTTGATCACTGTGGTCTTCAAAACATATCATCCTTTTCTAGACATGGTACACACCGTCAAACTAAATGCTGACTGCAGGTTCCTTCTGGACAACTGAATGATTACTGCAGGTTCCTTCTGGACAACTGAATGATTACTGCAGGTTCCTTCTGGACAACTAAATGCTGACTGCAGGTTCCTTCTGGACAACTAAATGATTACTGCAGGTTCCTTTTGGACAACTAAATGATTACTGCAGGTTCCTTCTGGACAACTGAATGATTACTGCAGGTTCCTTCTGGACAACTAAATGATTACTGCAGGTTCCTTCTGGACAACTAAATGATTACTGCAGGTTCCTTCTGGACAACTAAATGCTGACTGCAGGTTCCTTCTGGACAACTGAATGCTGACTGCAGGTTCCTTCTGGACAACTGAATGCTGACTGCAGGTTCCTTCTGGACAACTAAATGATTACTGCAGGTTCCTTCTGGACAACTGAATGATTACTGCAGGTTCCTTCTGGACAACTAAATGATTACTGCAGGTTCCTTCTGGACAACTAAATGATTACTGCAGGTTCCTTCTGGACAACTAAATGCTGACTGCAGGTTCCTTCTGGACAACTAAATGCTGACTGCAGGTTCCTTCTGGACAACTAAATGATTACTGCAGGTTCCTTCTGGACAACTAAATGATTACTGCAGGTTCCTTCTGGACAACTAAATGATTACTGCAGGTTCCTTCTGGACAACTAAATGATTACTGCAGGTTCCTTCTGGACAACTAAATGATTTCTGCAGGTTCCTTCTGGACAACTAAATGATTTCTGCAGGTTCCTTCTGGACAAATAAATGATTACTGCAGGTTCCTTCTGGACAACTAAATGATTACTGCAGGTTCCTTCTGGACAACTAAATGATTACTGCAGGTTCCTTCTGGACAACTAAAACAATAAGAACTAATATAAGATCATAAAATAAATGTCTCAGTTGAATAAATGAATAGTTTATTCTGACGTTAAGGGAGAGGTTGTTGTCCTGGCACCACAATGCCAGTTCACTTACTTCCTCCCTATAGGCTGACTCGACATTGTTGGTTATCAGTCTTACAACCGTGGTGTCTTCAGCTAACTTGATGATGAAGTTGGTGTGGTGCAAAGCCACGCAGGTGTGGGTGAACAGGGAGTACAGCAGAGGGCTGAGGACACAGCCCTGGGGGGCCCCTGTGTGAAGAGTCATTGTGGAGGAGGAGTAGTTGCCAATCCTCACAGCCTGTGGTCTGCCCGTCAGGAAGACCTACCCTATCATGTCTCATCCTTTTACTGTAAGTCCGTCTGTCTTTCTATTTAGTGGATTTAAAAGCAAAGTCTACATTATAATAATGAAATTCGTCTTTAATGGAGTATGTTATGAATTATGTGAACTACATCAAACTTTTTCCAAATTCTCTGCCGTCCTCTCAAGACCTTTCTCTCATGACCATCCTCTCATGGTTGTCCTCTCATGGTTGTCCTCTCATGAGTAGTACCATCTCCCATACTCTTTGAAAAAAAAATGCTTTCAAAAGGGTTCTTTGGCTGTCCCCATAGGAGAACCCTTTTTGTTTCCAGATAGAACCCTTTTGGGTTCATGTAGAACCTTCTGTAGTAAGGGAACCCAAAAAGGGTCTAACCTGGAAACAAGAAGGGTTCTCAAGAAGGGGACAGTCGAAGAATCCTATGAGGTTCTAGATAGCACATGTTTTTCTATGACATTAGGAAAGTACATCTCATTCACTATAATGTCTGACAGGCCCATCACTCCCCAGTCAGCTCACACCCCACTCTGTGTTAGTTCTCACCTGCCATTAGGAAAGTACATCTCATTCACTACAATGTCTGACAGGCCCATCACTCCCCAGTCAGCTCACACCCCACTCTGTGTTAGTTCCCACCTGCCATTAGGAAAGTACATCTCATTCACTATAATGTCTGACAGGCCCCCCTCATACAATCAGTGCCAACACTAAGTTCCCCTGTCATCTCCAAACAGGGGCATCAAACAGCACAATAACAACACACCTTCCAAGGCTGATGTTTATGACTGAGGATCAGAGAGCCATGGCTGTGATGAACGACCAGGTCACAGTATGAGAACCATTGTACATTACAACCAAAAGGACCCAATCAATTCTCTTAAAAACCTCATCAATCAACACACCACATCCAATCAACAAAGGGTTTTATATTGAGCTATATGACTGGATAGATGTGGTTTGGCCTGTAAGACAGGAATAGGCTAGGACAGAACATGTAATCCATTTGGGCTGTTTCCCTTATGTGCATCCCAAATGGCACCCTATTCCCTACATAGTGCACTACTTTGGACCAGAGCCATTTGAGATGCAGCCCACTGTCTCCGTAACACAACACCTGTGGTCCTTCGAAACTGAGACGAGGATCCTGTCCTAACGTGATACATAACTATTACCATCTCATCATGCTACTAACAGACAGGTACCGTGTTCCAAACGGCACCCTATTCCCTACGCAGTGCACTACTTTAGACCAGAGCCCTATGGCACCCTATTCCCCTACCTAGTTCACTACCTTAAACCAGAGCCCTATGGCACCCTATTCCCTACGAAGTGCACTACTTTAGACCAGAGCCCTATGGGAAATAGGGGGAGGGTGCCATTTGTGACACACCCTGATGGATGGTTCTGTTCTCTCTAGGCAACAACAGGGACACAGGGAAACAAGGGCCAGAGCTCCGTTGATTCAGTTGCTGCAAGTGTTCTCCATGAGAAAGACATATAAACGTGGGATTATTATGTGGCGGCGTGGCTTGTGTTGCTGCTAGTGTATATTCTATAGTTGTCGTTGACAGTGGTGTGTCTGTGTGTGTGTGGGGGGCGGTGTGTGCGTCTGTGTATGTGCGCGTGTGTGTGTTTTGCGACAGCTTGACATGCAGGGAAACAATGATACATTCTTTCTCCATGGAGTCATGGCTAAAGCCAGTGGTCCCAGACAATACTGGAGGTGGCTCTATTGTCCGGGACACTGGCTGACTGCTACTGACCTGGTTTCTCTCCAGAAAATATACATGAATAAGACTTGGCTGAGAAATGAACGAGACATTTTAACGAGACTAACTCCAAGCCATTGGTCTTTCACAAAAATATCCTTAAGTATCTAGGGTACGTCAATTCTTCAAGTATAATCTATGACATCCAGGTCAGTACTGCAGGATATGTTTACTGCCTGGACATGAGATGTAGATAGTGTATAACAACAGGTGCATTATTTTTATTTAACTAGGCAAGTCAGTTAAGAACAAATTCTTATTTTCAATGACGGCCTGGGAACAGTGGGTTAACTGCCTTGTTCAGGGGGCAGAACGACAGATTTTTACCTTGTCAACTCGGGGATTTGAAATTGTGAACCTTTCGGTTACTAGTCCTACGCTCTAACCACTAGTCTACCCTGCCGCGACCCCTCTGCTGCTGGACTGTCAAAGTACCTTACAGTAGTGAATGATGTTATAATTCACAGTAAATTACAGTAGTGATTGATGTTATAATTCACAGAACATTACAGTAGTGATTGATGTTATAATTCACAGTAAATTACAGTAGTGAATTATATTATAATTCACAGCACCTTACAGTAGTGAATGATGTTATAATTCACAGTAAATTACAGTAGTGAATTATATTATAATTCACAGCACCTTACAGTAGTGATTGATGTTATAATTCACAGACAATTACAGTAGTGATTGATGTTATAATTCACAGTAAATTACAGTAGTGTATGATATTATAATAGAGTGAACTGTAGAAATCAGTGGTCTAAGGTACTGCATCGCAGTGCTAGCCGTGCCACTAGAGACTCTGGGAGTCTCAGGCTCTGTGAAAAGCCTCCGTACAGTAAGTGTTCCCATTGAGATGGTGTTTCCTCTCTCACCATGAGAACGCTGGGGAATGAATCAGGTTACACATTATGAAAGCTAGTGGTTTCTCCCATTTTTTGTTTTCAGCCAAACAGCACCAAGCTATTTATTTTCTCTGAGATCTAATGATACTTGGGTCTCAAACGGCATCCTATTTCCTAGTGCATTTATTTTCTAGTGCACTATATAGGCAATGGGGAAGCCATTTGGAATGGAGCCGCTGTGCCCGCTCTAATGCAATCCCACTCAGGCCCTGTAACAGCGGTGGTGGATACGGTGATGGATATTACGGAGTGAGTTGGGAGATATATTGAGGGTAAGCATCGTTAAATCACTGTCTTAACCGTTGAGTTACGGTCCTCTACATAACCATCGTTAAACCCCTGTCTTAACCGTTGAGTTACGGTCCTCTACATAACCATCGTTAAATCACTGTCTTAACCGTTGAGTTACGGTCCTCTACAGAACCATCGTTAAATCACTGTCTTAACCGTTGAGTTACGGTCCTCTACAGAACCATCGTTAAATCACTGTCTTAACCGTTGAGTTACGGTCCTCTACATAACCATCGTTAAATCACTGTCTTAACCGTTGAGTTACGGTCCTCTACATAACCATCGTTAAACCCCTGTCTTAACCGTTGAGTTACGGTCCTCTACATAACCATCGTTAAATCACTGTCTTAACCGTTGAGTTACGGTCCTCTACAGAACCATCGTTAAATCACTGTCTTAACCGTTGAGTTACGGTCCTCTACAGAACCATCGTTAAATCACTGTCTTAACCGTTGAGTTACGGTCTTCTACATAACCATCGTTAAATCACTGTCTTAACCGTTGAGTTACGGTCTTCTACATAACCATCGTTAAATCACTGTCTTAACCGTTGAGTTACGGTCCTCTACATAACCATCGTTAAATCACTGTCTTAACCGTTGAGTTACGGTCCTCTACATAACCATCGTTAAATCACTGTCTTAACCGTTGAGTTACGGTCCTCTACATAACCATCGTTAAATCACTGTCTTAACCGTTGAGTTACGGTCTTCTACATAACCATCGTTAAATCACTGTCTTAACCGTTGAGTTACGGTGCTCTACATAACCATCGTTAAATCACTGTCTTAACCGTTGAGTTACGGTCCTCTACATAACCATCGTTAAACCCCTGTCTTAACCGTTGAGTTACGGTCCTCTACATAACCATCGTTAAATCACTGTCTTAACCGTTGAGTTACGGTCCTCTACATAACCATCGTTAAACCCCTGTCTTAACCGTTGAGTTACGGTCCTCTACAGAACCATCGTTAAATCACTGTCTTAACCGTTGAGTTACGGTCCTCTACATAACCATCGTTAAATCACTGTCTTAACCGTTGAGTTACGGTCTTCTACATAACCATGCTGAGGTTGCCTGTGGGCCTTTCTATGACACAGAGGGACAACACGTCTACAACACATCAAAAACAAGGAATCAACAAAAACACGTCAATAACAACGCGTCAACCACACGTCCTCAGCTGTTAGCATGTTGTCAATGGAGGACAACCTGCATCCGTAAATGAGTTGTGATCAATAGCTTGTCCAAAACGAAGGGTGGTGTATATGTACATATTCGTCGTCATGAACCATAGTAGAAATGGGAAATACTGACATCATTTCAAAAGGCTGGGCAGAGGTTGGGGGAGCTCTGATCAACAATAGGTTGGTCTGAAATGACTGGGGGTTATGGCATGGTGCTGTTGATTACAGTCCTCCAGACTGGACTCAATACGTTGGCCATCTGAAGTACATTTGTGCACCTCCACCAAGTACGATCCTGTACGTTACATTACAAACAACTAACCCTTCCCCTGACCTAACTCCCCTAACCTGATATGGTAATTCTCCTAACCCTTTGTTGTTAGTTCTTCTAATAAGCAACGTACATTTTCAAGCAATTCTCCTTTGTTGTTATGATGCGAAAAGCAGCCTGGTCTCAGAGAAAGACGTATAATACTATACATCATCTAATTTATATATGGTATTTGTACAACAGCTATTCCATTCATAACGTAACCTAACGTAGCGTAATATATCATGCTAAATGGAGGGAAACAAATGTACATACCAAATCCTACATATTGCCCTGAGGCCAGGTTGTTTCCTCAGGACACAATAAAAAAAAGTTGGAGTTCCCTGTCATTGGATTAAATAAACATAATTTATGATATAATTCTGTGTTATTGTAGTTCAACAGAGGAGAGCGGTCATTCAAGGCGGTAACGAACAGACACACTTTCCCCTATCTGTGGTTAGTTGTGGCCTCAAGAGGGAGACAGATGTGTGTTTTCAACCTCATGGAACATCCGTCTACATAGAACCCAGACTAACGGCATTATATTATTAAGAAACACAGAAATAACATCCGGAACACAGAAACCTGGTGTTAAATGTTACATTTTTTATTTATTAAAAAGAGTCACATTGACAGGTTATATCATCATAGCTGACATTTCAAAGTATCTTGCAGTAAATGACTGTTTAAATACATTACAAATAAAACTCAAGAGGAGAAATTAGAAAAATGTAGAGAGAAAGAACAGCAAATTCAGCATGATCCTGGTCCACACAGCAGAACCATCAGACAGCCAGCTAGCTAGGTATCAGTCCAGATGAACCATCAGAAAGCCAGCTAGCTAGGTATCAGTCCAGAGGAACCATCAGAAAGCCAGCTAGCTAGGTATCAGTCCAGAGGAACCATCAGAAAGCCAGCTAGCTAGGTATCAGTCCAGAGGAACCATCAGAAAGCCAGATAGCTAGGTATCAGTCCAGAGGAACCATCAGAAAGCCAGCTAGCTAGGTATCAGTCCAGAGGAACCATCAGAAAGCCAGCTAGCTAGGTATCAGTCCAGAGGAACCATCAGAAAGCCAGCTAGCTAGGTATCAGTCCAGAGGAACCATCAGAAAGCCAGCTAGCTAGGTATCAGTCCAGAGGAACCATCAGAAAGCCAGCTAGTTAGGTATCAGTTCAGAGGAACCATCAGAAAGCCAGCTAGCTAGGTATCAGTCCAGAGGAACCATCAGAAAGCCAGCTAGCTAGGTATCAGTCCAGAGGAACACTCATTACACAGGTAGATGTTCCGTCTTCAGTTCAGTGTGGGACACGGAAGAAGCAGGCAGCAGTAGTAGTAGCATAAATAAGATATCAGCTCTTATGGTTTGTCTTCAGAACCATTTTAAAAACCGATAGAAACAGAATGATTATTGTATGCTGTGAGACATTTAAAAACAATAGACAGACATGATTGAATGAATCAATAGTAGGAGAACTAGGTGGACCAACATTTGTTTTAAACAACAATCTTTTTGACGTTTCAGTCAGAGAGTCTTAATTTCACAGCATACCTAAAGAATCCAATCAAAACATCTGCGTTGACTATTCCTTGAATAAGCCATTCAGAAGCTTCCTCTTTCGGTCCGTTAAACCGTCAAACAGTTACCAAGCTTGTGTTAGAACACGTCAAAGACCCTGAGACGACACAGTTCTAGAAAACTTAAAAGTTAAATATAGTACACACATCTCTTTCTTTACACACACAAAGAAAAAGGGAGGGTTTGGTGAACGTGGGGAAACAAGCCTTCCAAACTGGAATTCCAGATCTCTATTGTTATGTGTTCTATTTAATAACAAAGATGATACAAGCATGGCCACAGTAACCTACACCATGAAATGAGAAGCAACAGACGTCACATTTCCTCCGAAAAAAAAGAAAATACATTTTAAAAAAAAGAGAGAGAGAATCCGATCTAAAGTGTAAGCACAAATACATAAAAATACAATAAAACGGTATAAACATATTCAATGAATAAACAGATAAAGTAGCTGTGGTGGTGAATTCTAGGAAAATAAAAGTCTCATTAAAAAACAATGTGTGGATCCAGTCTGGGTAGTGTTGTTTGCGTAGGCCTGTCATATAGCAGGGAGATCTGCACCTCTAGGCTTAATACACACAAACTACTACCACTCTGTTCCACCTGTACACTTTGACCCGGGTCACAGCTTGGAATGGGAGCACTATAACACATGTCGCTATGGAAATCATGATTTTAAGTACATTTCTTTTAATATCAGCGATTTTAGTAGCTTTTTAATGACGACAGATTGTCTATACATTCTCTTTTTTTATAATCATGAAAAACATAGATAGATAGATAAATAGATAGATTCAAGGCTATTGGTTTTTAAAATATGCTTTTTGTGTCTAAGCAGTCAATAATAATAATAATAATAACAAGAACAAGAACAACAGCAGTTATACTACCAATAGACTTTGAGGCCTGTGTTTGAGTAATACAACACAGATCCATTCCGTTCTGTATACAAAGGAACAAGAACAGGCTTACTGTGAGCATCAGCACAATCCGTAGGGTAAAAGATCACATCTTGCTCATTGGCAGGCAGGGAAAATAAAATAAAAATCATTTACGTATTGCCAGAAATTCACAAAATGCCCGCATTTGGAATATTCAAAATACATATCATTTGAACTCTTCAAAAGGGAGAAGAAGTTGAGAGGCGGAGAATGATGTGAAATGTTGCTTCCATTATAAAGCCTTCTTGGGGGTGCGGTTAGGTAAGCGATAGACATGGTAGAAGACCGTGTTAAAGAAACAACTTGTATTCACAATCCATGACTCTTTCAGATGGCAAACCCCTTCTCTATAGAACACTCACCAGTCCAATAGACCTCTATAGTAACATTCAGGCTATTAACAGTGGAGAGATAGACAGGCTTGTATCCCAGATGGCACCCTATTCCCTATATAGTGCACTACATTAGACCAGGGCCCTTTGGACACAGATTCATGTAACAAAGTTATTACAAATGAGTAAAGAAGTAAACTTGAGACAGGAATGTGAGATTAGATATTTCCCCTTTTCCAAATTTTCACTCCATTTTTACGTCTATTTAAACAGGGTACTGTCCGTTAAAAATAAAACCAATGTAATCCAGCTGTCATATATTAACTCAAATGTCGTGTATTAAATGCATTCCTGGTCTTACGTCAGACGGCCGTCTACACTGATGATTAATGTCAACGCAGTCGCGTTACAATGACGCCATCTGTCGGAGGACAACGCATTAACTAAGGACAAATACAGTTTACAGCATCTTCCTTGGTCTTTCCATCCAGCATACATTTCTACCAGCAAGTTTAGCCTACCTACAGTAATATTTACCCTCAAAAAAAGATTCCCCTCAATTGTCCACAACTTATTGAAAAGAGCAACACACATTTCAGAGAACGTTTGAATTAAAACAACTATTAAATATAATACATGACTCAGTGAGTTAAAACACCTAGAATAAGTTAACTATTTTTAATCCACGGGCATAATTAGGCATTCAAGTGATGGGAATTTCTTAATTCTTAAAGAAATATAAAACATTCTTAAGACATTGTTAATTTACCAGTTTGATGTGGTGGTTTAACAGTATAACAACCACAGAAGAGAAAACATCAAACGTCACGCGCTGTAGGAGATTGATAAAACGTGGAACGCATTAAAAAAATAACTCCCAGAATATGTGTGAGCGGTGTACCTCCAACGTAGAAATAAAAAGATCCCAGAGCTATTTGGACCTTTACTAGTTGTTGATAGTGCATTAAATCAAGGTGCAGACTCTGTGTAAATACTTGTTCTTCAGCGTCAGATGAACACCTGTATACAGTTGACTCCATGACGTGAAAAACATTTAGTCACAGATGAAAGATGACAGGGGAGAGAAGACATACAGGGCATTCTGAAAGTATTCAGAACCCTTGACTTTTAACACATTTTGTTACGTTACAGCCTTATTATAAAACGGATTAAATAAAATGTTTTCCTCATCAATCTACACAGAATACCCCATAATGACATCACAATACCCCATAATGACATCACAATACCCCATAATGACATCACAATACCCCATAATGACATCACAATACCCCATAATGACAAAGAGAAAACAGGTTTTTAGAAATGTCTGCTAATTTATAAAAAATAAACAGAAAAAACCTTACTTATTTAAGTACTCAGACCCTTTGCTACGAGACTCAAAATTGAGCACAAGTGCGCGCGTTCGTCCATTGATCATCTTTGAGATGTTTCTACAACTTGATTGGAGTCCACCTGTGGTAAATTCAATTGATTGGACATGATTTGAAAAGGTACACACCTGTCTATATAAGGTCCCACAGATGACAGTGAATGTCAGAGCAAAAACCAAGCCATGAGGTCGAAGGAATTGTCCATAGAGCTCAGAGACAGGATTGTGTCGAGGCACAGATCTGGGGAAGGGTACCAAAACATGCAACATTGAAGGTTCCCAAGAACACAGTGGCCTCCATCATTCTTAAATGGAAGAAGTTTGGAACCACCAAGACTCTTCCTAGAGCTGGCCGCCCGGCCAAACTGAGCAACCTGGGGAGAAGAGCCTTGGTCAGGGAGGTGACCAAGAATCCGATTGTCACTCTGACAGAGCTCCAGAGTTCCTCTGTGGAGATGGAAAACCTTCCAGAAGGACGACCATCTCTGCAGCATTCCACCAATCAGGCCTTTATGGTAGAGTGGTCAGACGGCCCCCTCTGAGTTTTACAAAAGGCCCCAAAAGGACTCGCAGACCATGAGAAACAAGATTCTCTGGTCTGATGAAATCAAGATTTAACTCTTTGGCCTGAATGCCTATTATCACGTCTGGAATAAACCTGGTACCATCCCTACAGTGACGCATGGTGATGGCAGCATCATGCTGTGGGGATGTTTTTTAGCGGCAGGGACTGGGAGACTAGTCAAGATTGAGGGAAAGATGAATGGAGTACGGAGAGATCCTTGATGAAAACTTGCTCCGGAGTGCTCAGGACCTCAGACTGGGGAAAAGGTTCACCTTCCAACAGGACAACAACCCCAAGACAACGCAGGAGTGGCTTCGGGACAAGTCTCTGAATGTCCTTGAGTGGCCCAGCCAAAACCCGGACTTGAACCCAATCAAACATCTCTGGAGAGACCTGAAAATAGCTGTGCAGCGACGCTCCCCATCCTACCTGACAGAGCTTAAGAGGATATGCAGAGAAGAATGGGAGAAACTCTCCCAAATACAGGTGTGCCAAGGTTGTAACGTCATACCCAAGAAGACTCGAGGCTGTAATCGCTGCCAAAAGTGCTTCAACAAAGTACTGAGTAAAAGGGTCTGAATACTTAGGTAAATGTGATATTTCAGTTAAATGTTTTTATATAAATTTGCAAACATTTCTAAAAACCTTGTTATGGGGTATTGTGTGTAGATTGACGAGGGACAAAAAAAACAATTTAATCATTTTTTAGAATAAGGCTGTAGCTTAACAAAAATGTGGAAAAAGTCAAAGGGGTCTGAATACTTTCCCGAAGGCAAACTGTATATGAGAAGAAATAAGGAGAAATAATGGACAACAGTGATGGTGAAAGTAGTATTGAATCTATCTAGCCCCCTAAGAAGTAGTAGTGAGTCTAGCCTCACCACAACGTTGCCCGTTTGACATGGGAGCGTGTATGGGTTAGAGACGGATAACATAATAACGCATCAACAGGCTCTATTACAATGGAAGGCATGAGGACATGTACACGGCTGGTTCTATTCTGTTTTCCCTTAAAGCCTTGTACACGGCTGGTTCTATTCTGTTTTCCCTTAAAGCCTTATACACGGCTGGTTCTATTCTGTTTTCCCTTAAAGCCTTATACACGGCTGGTTCTATTCTGTTTTCCCTTAAAGCCTTATACACGGCTGGTTCTATTCTGTTTTCCTTAAAGCCTTATACACGGCTGGTTCTATTCTGTTTTCCCTTAAAGCCTTATACACGGCTGGTTCTATTCTGTTTTCCCTTAAAGCCTTATACACGGCTGGTTCTATTCTGTTTTCCCTTAAAGCCTTATACACGGCTGGTTCTATTCTGTTTTCCCTTAAAGCCTTATACACGGCTGGTTCTATTCTGTTTTCCCTTAAAGCCTTATACACGGCTGGTTCTATTCTGTTTTCCCTTAAAGCCTTATACACGGCTGGTTCTATTCTGTTTTCCCTTAAAGCCTTATACACGGCTGGTTCTATTCTATTTTCCCTTAAAGCCTTATACACCGCTGGTTCTATTCTGGGCACTACAACTACCAGTTAACCGCACACTAACTCACAACGTTTTTGGTCCGTAACAGTATATTAGTACATATTGACATTGAAAAATAGCTCTGTATATCTCACTGGAAAAATAGAGCTGTGAGGGTTGTGTGAAGATGAAAACAGATGTGTCCAGAGAGGAAGCATGGGTCAGTCTCCAATGACCACGGAGGAGAGAGGAACCATGGGTCAGTCTCCAATGGCCACGGAGGATAGAGGAACCATGGGTCAGTCTCCAATGGCCACGGAGGAGAGAGGAACCATGGGTCAGTCTCCAATGGCCACGGAGGAGAGAGGAACCATGGGTCAGTCTCCAATGGCCACGGAGGAGAGAGGAACCATGGGTCAGTCTCCAATGGCCACGGAGGAGAGAGAGGAACCATGGGTCAGTCTCCAATGACCACGGAGGAGAGAGGAACCATGGGCCAGTCTCCAATGGCACCCTGTTCCCTACATAGGGCCCTTAGGGGTCTCTGGTCAAACGTAGTGCACTGTGTAAGGAACAGGGTGCCATTTTGGATGTAGAAAATGGACTTTGTCCAGAAAGACCTCCTCATTACAGTATAATAACATGTTTCCAGGACTGTGGTCAAGGCCATGTAACATGATAATAACCACATCTTTCTAGTTTACTAAGTCTTGTTACTGAACCCTGAGATTTAAAAACAACATGACAGGCTCATTTTGAGTTCAACCAGCATCAGGATCTCCGCCATCTTTCTGATATCAGCCATATCACACCTTAAATCTGACCCATCTGATATCAGCCATATCACACCTTAAATCTGACCCATCTGATACCAGCCATATCACACCTTAAATCTGACCCGTGTGATATCAGCCATATCACACCTTAAATCTGACCCATCTGATATCAGCCATATCACACCTTAAATCTGACTCATCTGATATCAGCCATATCACACCTTAAATCTGACCCATCTGATATCAGCCATATCACACCTTAAATCTGACCCATCTGATATCAGCCATATCACACCTTAAATCTGACCCGTCTGATATCAGCCATATCACACCTTAAATCTGACCCATCTGATATCAGCCATATCACACCTTAAATCTGACCCATCTGATATCAGCCATATAACACCTTAAATCTGACCCATTTTACAGGTGTAGGACCTTAATTTGATCACCCTGTTGCAAGAGAATTTTCCTGCAATGCAGGACATTTAAAACGTGTAGTGTATTTTAGGTTTAAAATGGCTTTTGAAGTTTGTAATTTCCACTTAGAAATGTAAGACTTTCTTTTCCCTTGTATTATATTATAATTACCATTAATTATAATCCATATAATAATTCACATGTCCTGTTGCTGCAGGATTGTTTTCCTGCTGTAGCAAACTGGCTCAAATTAAGATCCTACAGCTTACATCAGCCATATTGCACCTCAAAAGATAAATCAAAGCCAAAGTGGGCTCAGACAATGTCACTGGTGCTTCAAGGCTGTTCTATTCAGTCACACTCCCTCAACACTGCTCACCGACAGTAACGCACCCATGCAGACTCAAACCTGCCATTTAAAATGCCCGCTTCCATTAGAAAGAAGAAGATAAAACAAAGAAAGAAAGAAACACTGAATTCACGCTGGGCTGTTGTCCCTTCCCTGGCTGGGCTGTTGTCCCTTCCCTGGCTGGGCTGTTGTCCCTTCCCTGGCTGGGCTGTTGTCCCTTCCCTGGCTGGGCTGTTGTCCCTTCCCTGGCTGGAGTGTTGTCCCTTCCCTGGCTGGGCTGTTGTCCCTTCCCTGGCTGGGCTGTTGTCCCTTCCCTGGCTGGGCTGTTGTCCCTTCCCTGGCTGGGCTGTTGTCCCTTCCCTGGCTGGGCTGTTGTCCCTTCCTGGCTGGGCTGTTGTCCCTTCCCTGGCTGGGCTGTTGTCCCTTCCCTGGCTGGGCTGTTGTCCCTTCCCTGGCTGGGCTGTTGTCCCTTCCCTGGCTGGGCTGTTGTCCCTTCCCTGGCTGGGCTGTTGTCCCTTCCCTGGCTGGGCTGTTGTCCCTTCCCTGGCTGGGCTGTTGTCCCTTCCCTGGCTGGGCTGTTGTCCCTTCCTGGCTGGGCTGTTGTCCCTTCCCTGGCTGGGCTGTTGTCCCTTCCTGGCTGGGCTGTTGTCCCTTCCTGGCTGGGCTGTTGTCCCTTCCTGGCTGGGCTGTTGTCCCTTCCCTGGCTGGGCTGTTGTCCCTTCCCTGGCTGGGCTGTTGTCCCTTCCCTGGCTGGGCTGTTGTCCCTTCCCTGGCTGGGCTGTTGTCCCTTCACTAGCTGGGGTGTTTTCTCTCAACCACTCCCAAACCCCAACATGGAGGAAATGTAATAAGTGCTGCCCTTCAAGTGTTCACGCTTAATTTCTCCTCAATCGTCATTATTACTATTATTATTATGGCATTGAAATACATCTTCCTTCCTCAGAACAAACACAGAAAAAACCTCAACTAAAACAATAATGTTAGATCACCAAGACCAAATGAACTGTATAAACATTATGGATACGGTGCGTAAGGGTTACATTTCTCCTGTGTGTGTGTGTATCTGACTGACCATACATATAGCCCATCAACAACCCCCACCCACCCACCACCACCCCCCACCACTCTCTCACCAGGAGAGGTGGATCCTGGGATGAAATAACAGACTCAGTTGTGTTTCTTCAGTGAGCCGTCCGTCGTTGTGCCGTGGCGGTTGTCTCGCGGCCTGAAGTCAGGGCAGAAGCCATTGGTCTGGGGCTTGGCGTTGGGCGTGGCGTTGGGCTGGTGAGGACAGCCGTTACGGCCTGTATTGTCTGTGGACAGGTAGTCCTCACTGAAGTTTGGGTGCTGCCCTGCAAAGCCCCTGAACTTGTCTGTTACCACCACAGGAGGGCGCCAGACACAAAGGTAAGGTTATTCCAAGCAAGTTAAATACAGTAATGCACCACTAACACACTAGGAAACAAATACATGTTAACAAAGATAGGCACACTCCTAATATTTACAAATAAACTAGAGATTACAGACACAACGTAACTTTGACATATTCTTTGTTGCGTTAAAAAAATCATCCCACACGAATATCCTCCGAGAGCAGCTAAACAGAAGGCGGCCCAGTACAAGCTGAGACGTTTCTTACCGAAGGTGAGTTTCCCTGTGTCCTCCGTGTCGATAGCAGTGAAGAGACGTGAGACGTTGAGGTCGGCTACTCCTAACGCTGTCTTTAGGATGCAGGCCAACTCAGCCACTGTGATCGCACCGTCCTCCTCCGCCTCAAACATCTGGGATAAACGCACACAATAACTAACACCATGACCCCTGGACCCCTTTCATAGCTGGCGCTCAGACCTTCCGCTCACACCTACACACACTCTACAACTCACACCATAGGTCATTAGTACGTCCTCTTTAAATCAAATCAAACCACAGACTACTGGTTAACTATCTCCTCATGCTCTAGTCTAACTGTCAAATCAAATCAAAATGTTATTTGTCACATACACATGGTTTAGCAGATGTTAATGCGAGTGTAGCGAAATGCTTGTGCTTCTAGTTTCTGACCGTGCAGTAGTATCTAACAAGTAAATCTAACAATTTCACAACAACTACCTTATACACACAAGAGAAAATGGAAAATGGGTTGAAATATCAGTGGTCGTAGGCCCTCTGAAAGGCAACCTTGACAGAGCATGAAACCAGAGCTGGAGCAGAACGTACCTTGAAGGCCAGTTTCATGGTCTCCAGTGTTTTAGCAGGTCTGCATACAACAGATAAGGCGATGACATATTCTCTGATGTCTATCATGTTGTCTTCCTGCTGGAGGAGAAGAACAGAGTGAAAAGTTACCGGTTAGAAAGAATCTAGCAAAGCACATGTCTAAACCTAATGTCTAAATCTAATGTCTAAACCTAATGTCTAAACCTAATGTCTAAATCTAATGTCTAAACCTAATGTCTAAACCTAATGTCTAAATCTAATGTCTAAACCTAGTGTCTAAACCTAATGTCTAAACCTAATGTCTAAATCTAATGTCTAAATCTAATGTCTAAATCTAATGTCTAAATCTAATGTCTAAACCTAATGTCTAAATCTAATGTCTAAATCTAGTGTCTAAACCTAGTGTCTAAACCTAGTGTCTAAATCTAATGTCTAAATCTAGTGTCTAAATCTAATGTCTAAACCTAATGTTCTAAACCTTATGTCTAAATCTAATGTCTAAACCTAATGTCTAAACCTAGTGTCTAAACCTAGTGTCTAAACCTAGTGTCTAAATCTAATGTCTAAATCTAATGTCTAAACCTAGTGTCTAAACCTAGTGTCTAAATCTAGTGTCTAAACCTAATGTCTAAACCTAGTGTCTAAATCTAATATTTAAATCTAATGTCTAAACCTAGTGTCTAAATCTAATGTCTAAACCTAGTGTCTAAATCTAATGTCTAAACCTAGTGTCTAAATCTAATGTCTAGATCTAATATCTAAATCTAATGTCTAGATCTAATGTCTAAATCTAATGTCTAGATCTAATATCTAAATCTAATGTCTAGATCTAATATCTAAATCTAATGTCTAAATCTAGTGTCTAAATCTAATATCTAAATCTAAAATCTAAATCTAATGTCTAAATCTAATGTCTAAATCTAATGTCTAAACCTAATATCTAAATCTAATGTCTAAATCTATTGTATAAATCTAATGTCTAAATCTAATCTTATATTTAAATATGATATCTAAATCGAAATCTAAAATCGAAATCTAATATTGAAATCGGTATTTCAATATTTAATACACAATATAGGGAAAACATACATTTCTGTTTTGTGAAGTTGAGATACTTGTAACTTACGCCTTCAGAGCTCCTAATGTGATGATATTATATTCAGTGTGTGTTTCCTTACCTCGTTGAAGAGGGAGAACATGTCTCGGAGCATGTCTGACACAGGGACATCAAGGTAGTGGGCAAAGTCTTCCAGACACAGCTTCTCTCCCTCCATCTTCCTGGCTCTGTTCCCAAACTCCTGCAGTACCTTCTCCACATTCTGGGGCTTCAACCTGACCAGGTAACAACAACACATTAATACAGAGTCTCTACATTCTGGGGCTTCAACCTGACCAGGTAAAATCAACACATTAATACAGAGTCTCTACATTCTGGGGTTCAACCTGACCAGGTAACATCAACACATTAATACAGAGTCTCTACATTCTGGGGTTCAACCTGACCAGGTAACATCAACACATTAATACAGAGTCTCTACATTCTGGGGCTTCAACCTGACCAGGTAACATCAACACATTAATACAGAGTCTCTACATTCTGGGGCTTCAACCTGACCAGGTAACATCAACACATTAATACAGAGTCTCTACATTCTGGGGTTTAACCTGACCAGGTAACATCAACACATTAATACAGAGTCTCTACATTCTGGGGTTCAACCTGACCAGGTAACATCAACACATTAATACAGAGTCTCTACATTCTGGGGTTTAACCTGACCAGGTAACATCAACACATTAATACAGAGTCTCTACATTCTGGGGTTCAACCTGACCAGGTAACATCAACACATTAATACAGAGTCTCTACATTCTGGGGCTTCAACCTGACCAGGTAACATCAACACATTAATACAGAGTCTCTACATTCTGGGGCTTCAACCTGACCAGGTAACATCAACACATTAATACAGAGTCTCTACATTCTGGGGTTCAACCTGACCAGGTAACATCAACACATTAATACAGAGTCTCTACATTCTGGGGTTTAACCTGACCAGGTAACATCAACACATTAATACAGAGTCTCTACATTCTGGGGTTTAACCTGACCAGGTAACATCAACACATTAATACAAAGCCTGCTGCACATTTAAGACAAACCAATTCACGCTAAACCAGCTTCAACCGGAGCAATCAACCACAAACACTGCATATTCACACCATTGAGTTAGTAGGATGAATATGTTGTGTTGTAATACAGAACCATCACATTGAGTTAGTAGGATGAATATGTTGTATTGTAATATAGAACCATCACATTGAGTTAGTAGGATGAATATGTTGTATGGTAATATAGAACCATCACATTGAGTTAGTAGGATGAATATGTTGTATGGTAATATAGAACCATCACATTGAGTTAGTAGGATGAATATGTTGTATTGTAATATAGAACCATCACATTGAGTTAGTAGGATGAATATGTTGTATTGTAATATAGAACCATCACATTGAGTTAGTAGGATGAATATGTTGTATGGTAATATAGAACCATCACATTGAGTTAGTAGGATGAATATGTTGTATTGTAATATAGAACCATCACATTGAGTTAGTAGGATGAATATGTTGTATGGTAATATAGAACCATCACATTGAGATAGTAGGATGAATATGTTGTGTTGTAATATAGAACCATCACATTGAGTTAGTAGGATGAATATGTTGTATGGTAATATAGAACCATCACATTGAGTTAGTAGGATGAATATGTTGTATGGTAATATAGAGCCATCACATTGAGTTAGTAGGATGAATATGTTGTATGGTAATATAGAACCATCACATTGAGTTAGTAGGATGAATATGTTGTATGGTAATATAGAACCATCACTATGACATTGAGTTAGTAGGATGAATATGTTGTATGGTAATATAGAACCATCACATTGAGTTAGTAGGATGAATATGTTGTATGGTAATATAGAACCATCACATTGAGTTAGTAGGATGAATATGTTGTATTGTAATATAGAACCATCACATTGAGTTAGTAGGATGAATATGTTGTATGGTAATATAGAACCATCACATTGAGTTAGTAGGATGAATATGTTGTATGGTAATATAGAACCATCACATTGAGTTAGTAGGATGAATATGTTGTATTGTAATATAGAACCATCACATTGAGTTAGTAGGATGAATATGTTGTATGGTAATATAGAACCATCACATTGAGTTAGTAGGATGAATATGTTGTATGGTAATATAGAACCATCACATTGAGTTAGTAGGATGAATATGTTGTATTGTAATATAGAACCATCACATTGAGTTAGTAGGATGAATATGTTGTATGGTAATATAGAACCATCACATTGAGTTAGTAGGATGAATATGTTGTATGGTAATATAGAACCATCACATTGAGTTAGTAGGATGAATATGTTGTATTGTAATATAGAACCATCACATTGAGTTAGTAGGATGAATATGTTGTATTGTAATATAGAACCATCACATTGAGTTAGTAGGATGAATATGTTTTATGGTAATATAGAACCATCACATTGAGTTAGTAGGATGAATATGTTGTATTGTAATATAGAACCATCACATTGAGTTAGTAGGATGAATATGTTGTATGGTAATATAGAACCATCACATTGAGTTAGTAGGATGAATATGTTGTATGGTAATATAGAACCATCACATTGAGTTAGTAGGATGAATATGTTGTATGGTAATATAGAACCATCACATTGAGTTAGTAGGATGAATATGTTGTATGGTAATATAGAACCATCACATTGAGTTAGTAGGATGAACATGTTGTATGGTAATATAGAACCATCACATTGAGTTAGTAGGATGAATATGTTGTATGGTAATATAGAACCATCACATTGAGTTAGTAGGATGAATATGTTGTATGGTAATATAGAACCATCACATTGAGTTAGTAGGATGAATATGTTGTATTGTAATATAGAACCATCACATTGAGTTAGTAGGATGAATATGTTGTATTGTAATATAGAACCATCACATTGAGTTAGTAGGATGAATATGTTGTATGGTAATATAGAACCATCACATTGAGTTAGTAGGATGAATATGTTGTATGGTAATATAGAACCATCACATTGAGTTAGTAGGATGAATATGTTGTATGGTAATATAGAACCATCACATTGAGTTAGTAGGATGAATATGTTGTATTGTAATATAGAACCATCACATTGAGTTAGTAGGATGAATATGTTGTATTGTAATATAGAACCATCACATTGAGTTAGTAGGATGAATATGTTATATTGTAATATAGAACCATCACATTGAGTTAGTAGGATGAATATGTTGTATTGTAATATAGAACCATCACATTGAGTTAGTAGGATGAATATGTTGTATGGTAATATAGAACCATCACATTGAGTTAGTAGGATGAATATGTTGTATTGTAATATAGAACCATCACTATGACATAGAGTTATGGTCACCCCGACTGAATTTGAAGCCTGAATAGAAGCATGAATTGACCTCAACTCACCCCAGTCTCCGGACCAGCTTGGCGAACTCCAGCAGGCAGGTGTCAACAGGGAGGCTGAGTTGACCCTCGGCCATGGCCAGCTGACAGTCTTCAAACGAGTAGTCAGTAACGGGGATGTCCAGGGCCCTGGAGAGGAAGGACAGAGTATTAAACAAAGAGTTAACTAGGATACAGTGTGATATACAGTCCTCTAACGAGTAGTCCAGTGTTCCCCAGAAGCGGTCCTCGTGACTCTCAGCCTGATTCAACTAGTCAAACAATCAGAAAGTCCTTGGTTTGTTGAGACGGGGGGGGTTTAGTGTTGGACAATAGCAAATATGTGGAATAGCTGAGGGTTACAAGGACCGGTTTTGGGAAACACTGGAGTAGTCTGTGTTAATGCCATCTAGAGACGTGAGGAACAGTGAAGACAGACTAGAGCATGAGGACAGAGTTAACCAGTAGTCTGTATTAGGGCCATCTAGAGCCCTGAGGGACAGTAGACATATAAATGGGATGTAACAAATGTATCACTAGCCACTTTAAACAATTTTGTATATAATGTTTACATATCTGACATTACTCATATCAAATGTATACACTGTACTCTAAACCATCTACTGAATCTTGCCTATGCCGTTCGGCCATCGACCCAAATCTCTAGCCACTTTAATAATTATAATTGGATGAAATAAATGTATCACTAGCCACTTTAAACGATGCCATTTATATAATGTTTACATATCCTACATTACTCCTCTCATATGTATATACTGTACTATATACCATCCTACTGCATCTTGCCTATGCCGATCAGCCATCGCTCATCCATATATTTATATGTACATACTCGTATTCATTCCTTTACTCTTGTGCGTATAAGGTAGTTGTTGTGAATTTGTTAGATGACTTGTTAGATACTACCGCACGGTCGGAACTAGAAGCACAAGCATTTCGACTACACTCGCATGAACATCTGCTAAACCACGTGTATGTGACAAATAACATTTTGATTTGATTTGACAGTTAGACTAGAGCATGAGGAGAGAGTTAACCAGTAGTCTGTGATGGCGCCTTCTAGAATCAACAAAACAATATGAGAAGCTGCTGAACTTAAATATACACCACCCACACACATTCGACTAACATACTTTAGTAGTATCCTACTGTCTCTAGGCTTGTGTTTCTAAGCATGGCAGCCTTTAGGCTGAGGCATCTTGCAGGCCCCGTGAAGGCCTATGGGAGGCCAAGTGTGTGTGTGTGTGTGTGTGTGCGTCTGTGTTTGTGTGTGTGTCTGTGTCTCAGGACTCACTTGGCCATCAGGCGCCTGACGTTGTGAGCAAACAGTGCAGGGTTGTTCTTCTCCTCTTCTGATGGAGTGTAGACGGGAAGGAACTGAGGAGAGAAGAAGACAGAGACAGAACCCAGGGATGTCACTCCTTTTGGAAGTCAAGTGGGAAACGGGTAAAGCAATAACAACCGAGATGATACGGGCTAACTCTAAGAGAGAAAGAGAGAGAGTTAACACTCTTCCTAACACTCTGAGATGATACGGGCTAACTCTAAAAGAGAGAGAGAGAGAGAGAGAGAGAGAGAGAGAGAGAGAGAGAGAGAGAGAGAGAGAGAGAGAGAGAGAGAGAGAGAGAGAGAGAGAGAGAGTTAACACTCTTCCTAACACTCTTCTAGACATACTGTAATTACAGTCTATTGGTACAGTCAAGAGAAGCCTGGCTGTCAGAACAACATCAGGTGTTCTGCTGTCAGACTCAAGTCTTTTCAGAAAGGCCAAGGTAACATGGCCTGAGGTCCTCTAACTGGGCTAAGAGCAAGAGACAGAGCAGTGGAACTAGAGCAAGGGACAGAGCAGTGGAACTAGGGCAAGGGACAGAGCAGTGGAACTAGGGCAAGGGACAGAGTAAAAGGTAACTAACTATACACTGGTACACAGTACAGTACAAACTGTAGCGCCGGTACCCAGTACAGTACAAACTGTAGAGCCGGTACCCAGTACAGTACAAACTGTAGAGCCGGTACCCAGTACAGTACAAACTGTAGAGCCGGTACCCAGTACAGTACAAACTGTACCAATATGATGATGCCGTCAGTAGCATGATGCCGTCAGACCGGGAGAAGCTGGTTAATAAAGCTACCTAACGTTAGCTCGCTAGGCTAACTGAGGCTGCAGTGCACTTCGTCATTCTACAGCGACACATAACACCAACTCCATTCATAATGTGAAGTAGCGGTCCTGTTGGTTCCTGGTCGCTGTAGCCTATCCTTCTCCTTTAACTTTACATTTCATCTTACATCAATTAGATACAGTTGAAGTCGGAGGTTTTACATACAACTTAGAGTCGGAGTCATTAAAACTCGTTTTTTCAACCACTCCGCAAATTTCTTGTTAACAAACTATAGTTTTGGCAAGTCGGTTAGGACATCTACTTTGTGCATGACTCAAGTAATTTTTACAACAATTGTTTACAGACAGATTATTTCACTTATAATTCACTGTATCACAATTCCAATGGGTCAGAGATTTACATACACTAAGTTGACTGTGCCTTTAAACAGCTTGGAAAATTCCAGAAAATGATATCATGGCTTTTGAAGCTTCTGATAGGCTAATTGAGTCAATTGGAGGTGTACCTGTGGATGTATTTCAAGGCCTTTCCTTCAAACTCAGTGCCTCTTTGCTTGACATCATGGGGAAATCAAAAGAAATCAGCCAAGACCTCAGAAACAAAATTGTAGACCTCCACAAAAAAAGTGCAAATCAATCCCAGAACAACAGCAAAGGACCTTGTGAAGATGCTGGAGGAAACAGGTACAAACGTATCTAGATCCACGGTAAAACAAGTCCTATTCGACATAACCTGAAAGGCCGCTCAGCAAGGAAGAAGCCACTGCTGCAAAACTGCCATAAAAAAGCCAGACTACGGTTTGCAACTGCACATGGGGACAAAGATCAGACTTTTTGGAGAAATGTCCTCTGGTCTGATGAAACAAAAATATAACTGTTTGGCCATAACGACCATCGTTATGTTTGGAGGGAAAAGGGGGAGGCTTGCAAGCTGAAGAACACCATCCCAACCGTGAAGCACGGGGGTGGCAGCATCATGTTGTGGGGGTGCTTTGCTGCAGGAGGGACTGGTGCACTTCACAAAATAGATGGCATCATGAGGGAGGAAAATTATGTGGATATATTGAAGCAACATCTCAAGACATCAGTCAGGAAGTTAAAGCTTGGTCGCAAATGGGTCTTCCAAATGGACAATGACCCCAAGTATACTTCCAAAGTTGTGGCAAAATGGCTTAAGGACAACAAAGTCAAGGTATTGGAGTGGCCATCACAAAGCCTTGACCTCAATCCTATAGAAAATGTGTCGGCAGAACTGAAAAAGCGTGTGCGAGCAAGGAGGCCTACAAACCTGACTCAGTTACACCAGCTCTGTCAGGAGGAATGGGCCAAAATTCACACAACCTATTGTGGGAAGCTTGTGGAAGGCTACCCAAAACGTTTGACCCAAGTTAAACAATTTAAAGGCAATGCTACCAAATACTAATTGAGTGTATGTAAACTTCTTACCCAATGAGAATGTGATTAAAGAAATAAAAGTTGAAATAAATCATTCTCTCTACTGTTATTCTGACATTTCACATTCGTAAAATAAAGCGGTGATCCTAACTGACAGGACGTTTTTTCTAGGATTAAATGTCAGGAATTGTAAAAAACTGAGTTTAAATGTATTTGGCTAAGGTGTATGTAAACTTCCGACTTCAACTGTATCTCCTAACGTTTGAAAAAGTCTCTCTCTCTCTCTCTCTCTCTCTCTCTGTCTCTCTCTGTCTCTCTCTCTCTCTGTCTCTCTCTGTCTCTCTCTGTCTCTCTCTCTCTCTCTCTCTCTCTCTCAGCAACCGCGTTCGGATCAGTCCGTTAAAATGACACGATACCCGAGACCCGTGACAATCGCATCAGATCCGACCTGTGACATTATTTAGAAGTCTGGATCCGGACCCGCCCGGGTATTCCTGATACGTGGTAGATGTAGTATGTACGGCCTACACTCACCTCAATGATGAACTCATTGTGCAGCTGGCACAGTGTGAGCCACAGGATCTTAAACCTGCAACCAAAAACAATGACATTTGTCACATTAAGACATTTGGTTTACAGTGCGGGACATTGATATCATCAAGTCATAGCAAATGAACTAAACAGTCAGATCACACAGAGAAGTGTACCATTCATTAAAAAAAGGGATACATTTCCTTGCTTGCATTAACAGTCTAAAAGCGTGTTATATGGCAGTGGACAGAGAAGTGATGGGATAATTTTAGCACCTAGAATAATATAGTCACATAGGAGGAAGCAGCGTTATGGAAGAGAATGATTAACAGCTCTGTTCACTGTTTCCTGTTCTGGGCTGGCTGGGACCTTCTGCTAACAGCACAGAGACAGTATTGTCTCTACTGTAGTGGTAGACTGACTGGGCTGGCTGGGACCTTCTGCTAACAGCACACAGACAGTATTGTCTCTACTGTAGTGGTAGACTGACTGGGCTGGCTGGGACCTTCTGCTAACAGCACAGAGACAGTATTGTCTCTACTGTAGTGGTAGACTGACTGGGACCTTCTGCTAACAGCACAGAGACAGTATTGTCTCTACTGTAGTGGTAGACTGGCTGGGACCTTCTGCTAACAGCACAGAGACAGTATTGTCTCTACTGTAGTGGTAGACTGACTGGGCTGGCTGGGACCTTCTGCTAACAGCACAGACAGTATTCTCTCTACTGCAGTGGTAGACTGACTGGGCTGGCTGGGACCTTCTGCTAACAGCACAGACAGTATTGTCTCTACTGTAGAGGTAGACTGACTGGGCTGGCTGGGACCTTCTGCTAACAGCACAGAGACAGTATTGTCTTTACTGTAGTGGTAGACTGACTGGGCTGGCTGGGACCTTCTGCTAACAGCACAGAGACAGTATTGTCTCTACTGTAGTGGTAGACTGACTGGGCTGGCTGGGACCTTCTGCTAACAGCACAGAGACAGTATTGTCTCTACTGTAGAGGTAGACTGACTGGGCTGGCTGGGACCTTCTGCTAACAGCACAGACAGTATTGTCTCTACTGTAGTGGTAGACTGGCTGGGACCTTCTGCTAACAGCACAGAGACAGTATTGTCTCTACTGTAGTGGTAGACTGACTGGGCTGGCTGGGACCTTCTGCTAACAGCACAGACAGTATTCTCTCTACTGCAGTGGTAGACTGACTGGGCTGGCTGGGACCTTCTGCTAACAGCACAGAGACAGTATTGTCTCTACTGTAGTGGTAGACTGACTGGGCTGGCTGGGACCTTCTGCTAACAGCACACAGACAGTATTGTCTCTACTGTAGTGGTAGACTGACTGGGCTGGCTGGGACCTTCTGCTAACAGCACAGAGACAGTATTGTCTCTACTGTAGTGGTAGACTGACTGGGACCTTCTGCTAACAGCACAGAGACAGTATTGTCTCTACTGTAGTGGTAGACTGGCTGGGACCTTCTGCTAACAGCACAGAGACAGTATTGTCTCTACTGTAGTGGTAGACTGACTGGGCTGGCTGGGACCTTCTGCTAACAGCACAGACAGTATTCTCTCTACTGCAGTGGTAGACTGACTGGGCTGGCTGGGACCTTCTGCTAACAGCACAGACAGTATTGTCTCTACTGTAGAGGTAGACTGACTGGGCTGGCTGGGACCTTCTGCTAACAGCACAGAGACAGTATTGTCTTTACTGTAGTGGTAGACTGACTGGGCTGGCTGGGACCTTCTGCTAACAGCACAGAGACAGTATTGTCTCTACTGTAGTGGTAGACTGACTGGGCTGGCTGGGACCTTCTGCTAACAGCACAGAGACAGTATTGTCTCTACTGTAGAGGTAGACTGACTGGGCTGGCTGGGACCTTCTGCTAACAGCACAGACAGTATTGTCTCTACTGTAGTGGTAGACTGGCTGGGACCTTCTGCTAACAGCACAGAGACAGTATTGTCTCTACTGTAGTGGTAGACTGACTGGGCTGGCTGGGACCTTCTGCTAACAGCACAGACAGTATTCTCTCTACTGCAGTGGTAGACTGACTGGGCTGGCTGGGACCTTCTGCTAACAGCACAGAGACAGTATTGTCTCTACTGTAGAGGTAGACTGACTGGGCTGGCTGGGACCTTCTGCTAACAGCACAGAGACAGTATTGTCTTTACTGTAGTGGTAGACTGACTGGGCTGGCTGGGACCTTCTGCTAACAGCACAGAGACAGTATTGTCTCTACTGTAGTGGTAGACTGACTGGGCTGGCTGGGACCTTCTGCTAACAGCACAGAGACAGTATTGTCTCTACTGTAGAGGTAGACTGACTGGGCTGGCTGGGACCTTCTGCTAACAGCACAGACAGTATTGTCTCTAATGTAGTGGTAGACTGACTGGGCTGGCTGGGACCTTCTGCTAACAGCACAGAGACAGTATTGTCTCTACTGTAGTGGTAGACTGACTGGGCTGGCTGGGACCTTCTGCTAACAGCACAGAGACAGTATTGTCTCTACTGTAGTGGTAGACTGACTGGGCTGGCTGGGACCTTCTGCTAACAGCACAGACAGTATTCTCTCTACTGTAGAGGTAGACTGACTGGGCTGGCTGGGACCTTCTGCTAACAGCACAGAGACAGTATTGTCTCTACTGTAGAGGTAGACTGACTGGGCTGGCTGGGACCTTCTGCTAACAGCACAGAGACAGTATTGTCTTTACTGTAGTGGTAGACTGACTGGGCTGGCTGGGACCTTCTGCTAACAGCACAGAGACAGTATTGTCTCTACTGTAGTGGTAGACTGACTGGGCTGGCTGGGACCTTCTGCTAACAGCACACAGACAGTATTGTCTCTACTGTAGAGGTAGACTGACTGGGCTGGCTGGGACCTTCTGCTAACAGCACAGAGACAGTATTGTCTCTACTGTAGTGGTAGACTGACTGGGCACACAGCCAAAACAACATCACTACCATCATGATTTAGGAAGCAGAACAAAACACATCCCAATTCAGCCTGTGGCTTTATCCAGAGAAGCAAATGTCCCTAGTAAGAAGGACAGCTTCCTCTCAGTCACAGTTTCCTGTATTTTAGTCATCAGTGTTCTGAGAAAACTGGACCATCCAGATTATACAGTAGGACTAATATCCTCTCAGTCCAGTCCAGTAGAGGTCCCAGCCAGCCCAGCCAGATTATACAGTAGGATTAATATCCTCTCAGTCCAGTCCAGTAGAGGTCCCAGCCAGCCCAGCCAGATTATACAGTAGGATTAATATCCTCTCAGTCCAGTCCAGTAGAGGTCCCAGCCAGCCCAGCCAGATTATACAGTAGGATTAATATCCTCTCAGTCCAGTCCAGTAGAGGTCCCAGCCAGCCCAGCCAGATTATACAGTAGGATTAATATCCTCTCAGTCCAGTCCAGTAGAGGTCCCAGCCAGCCCAGCCAGATTATACAGTAGGATTAATATCCTCTCAGTCCAGTCCAGTAGAGGTCACAGCCAGCCCAGCCAGATTATACAGTAGGACTAATATCCTCTCAGTCCAGTCCAGTAGAGGTATGAAAACTGGACCATCCAGGGCAGTAGAGAGACACCACTATGCCTGGCATCGGCCTGTATTTCAGGGACCAGTCATTTGTAGAGTAATTAGAGTGTACTCACGCTCCAGGCCCCTGCCACGTCCAGGTGATTGTGTCCTGGCATGGGAGAGGAGAGACAAATAACTTACTAAGATACAACATTATTCATCCAGGTAAGAAGTAGAAAAACACAAGGTCACCACAACAACTACAACAGCAGCTTAGTTATCAGGAATACAGTAGTTAGTGGTTTCATTGGTTACCAGGTAGTTAGTGGTTTCATTGGTTACCAGGTAGTTAGTGGTATCATTGGTTACCAGGTAGTTAGTGGTTTCATTGGTTACCAGGTAGTTAGTGGTTTCATTGGTTACCAGGTAGTTAGTGGTTTCATTGGTTACCAGGTAGTTAGTGGTTTCATTGGTTACCAGGTAATTAGTGGTTTCATTGGTTACCAGGTAGTTAGTGGTTTCATTGGTTACCAGGTAGTTAGTGGTTTAATTGGTTACCAGGTAGTTAGTGGTTTCATTGGTTACCAGGTAATTAGTGGTTTCATTGGTTACCAGGTAGTTAGTGGTTTCATTGGTTACCAGGTAGTTAGTGGTTTCATTGGTTACCAGGTAGTTAGTGGTTTCATTGGTTACCAGGTAGTTAGTGGTTTCATTGGTTACTAGGTAGTTAGTGGTTTCATTGGTTACCAGGTAGTTAGTGGTTTCATTGGTTACCAGGTAGTTAGTGGTTTCATTGGTTACCAGGTAGTTAGTGGCTATAGGAGAGACTGACTGCCTGCTGTGTGGTCCCAGGGCTGTAGGAGAGACTGCCTGCCTGCTGTGTGGTCCCAGGGCTGTAGGAGAGACTGACTGCCTGCTGTGTGGTCCCAGGGCTATAGGAGAGACTGACTGCCTGCTGTGTGGTCCCAGGGCTGTAGGAGAGACTGACTGCCTGCTGTGTGGTCACAGGGCTATAGGAGAGACTGACTGCCTGCTGTGTGGTCACAGGGCTATAGGAGAGACTGACTGCCTGCTGTGTGGTCACAGGGCTATAGGAGAGACTGACTGCCTGCTGTGTGGTCACAGGGCTATAGGAGAGACTGACTGCCTGCTGTGTGGTCCCAGGGCTATAGGAGAGACTGACTGCCTGCTGTGTGGTCCCAGGGCTATAGGAGAGACTGACTGCCTGCTGTGTGGTCCCAGGGCTATAGAAGAGACTGACTGCCTGCTGTGTGGTCCCAGGGCTATAGAAGAGACTGACTGCCTGCTGTGTGGTCCCAGGGCTATAGGAGAGACTGACTGCCTGCTGTGTGGTCCCAGGGCTATAGGAGAGACTGACTGCCTGCTGTGTGGTCCCAGGGCTATAGAAGAGACTGACTGCCTGCTGTGTGGTCCCAGGGCTATAGAAGAGACTGACTGCCTGCTGTGTGGTCCCAGGGCTATAGGAGAGACTGACTGCCTGCTGTGTTGTCACAGGGCTATAGGAGAGACTGACTGCCTGCTGTGTTGTCACAGGGCTATAGGAGAGACTGACTGCCTGCTGTGTGGTCCCAGGGCTGTAGGAGAGACTGACTGCCTGCTGTGTGGTCCCAGGGCTATAGGAGAGACTGACTGCCTGCTGTGTGGTCCCAGGGCTATAGGAGAGACTGACTGCCTGCTGTGTGGTCCCAGGGCTGTAGGAGAGACTGACTGCCTGCTGTGTGGTCCCAGGGCTATAGGAGAGACTGACTGCCTGCTGTGTGGTCCCAGGGCTGTAGGAGAGACTGCCTGCCTGCTGTGTGGTCCCAGGGCTGTAGGAGAGACTGCCTGCCTGCTGTGTGGTCCCAGGGCTATAGGAGAGACTGACTGCCTGCTGTGTGGTCACAGGGCTATAGGAGAGACTGACTGCCTGCTGTGTGGTCCCAGGGCTGTAGGAGAGACTGACTGCCTGCTGTGTGGTCCCAGGGCTATAGGAGAGACTGACTGCCTGCTGTGTGGTCCCAGGCATCGCTGATGGATGCCTCCAAGTGTCCAGATCCCATCCAGCCCAGGTGTTTACAGACAGAGCCCTAGCTCTAACACTAACCCCATCAGACCTCAGTAAAGGGCACATCAAGTCAACCCCAGGAGGTTTTCCAGGAAGTCCCCATGAAACCCTGCTCAAGGTGGAGGAGAAATATCACACAGCTTAGACAGACCATACACAAACCCCCAGAACAACTAAATCAGTTCTCTGTCCTCGCAGTTATATCTGTAACAGAGAGAGAGAGATTCAGACAGACAGGGCTGATGCTCTTCTCAGCAGGGAGGGTGTTTACCAACCAGCCTGGCTGTTCTGCTGCTGCTGTGTCCTATTGTGTTGCAAGGTGTTGTTGTGTTGCATTGTGTTGCTAGGTGTTGTTGTGTTGCTAGGTGTTGTATTGTGTTGCTAGATGGTGTTGTTGTGTTGCTAGATGTTGTATTGTGTTGCTAGGTGTTGTTGTGTTGCTAGATGTTGTATTGTGTTGCTAGGTGTTGTTGTGTTGTTAGGTGTTGTATTGTGTTGCTAGATGGTGTTGTTGTGTTGCTAGGTGTTGTTGTGTTGCTAGGTGTTGTTGTGTTGTTAGGTGTTGTTGTGTTGCTAGATGGTGTTGTTGTGTTGCTAGATGTTGTATTGTGTTGCTAGGTGTTGTTGTGTTGCTAGATGGTGTTGTTGTGTTGCTAGGTGTTGTTGTGTTGCTAGATGGTGTTGTTGTGTTGCTAGATGGTGTTGTTGTGTTGCTAGGTGTTGTTGTGTTGCTAGGTGTTGTTGTGTTGTTAGGTGTTGTTGTGTTGCTAGATGGTGTTGTTGTGTTGCTAGGTGTTGTTGTGTTGCTAGATGGTGTTGTTGTGTTGCTAGATGTTGTATTGTGTTGCTAGGTGTTGTTGTGTTGCTAGATGGTGTTGTTGTGTTGCTAGATGTTGTATTGTGTTGCTAGGTGTTGTATTGTGTTGCTAGGTGTTGTTGTGTTGCTAGATGGTGTTGTGTTGCTAGATGGTGTTGTTGTGTTGCTAGATGTTGTATTGTGTTGCTAGGTGTTGTATTGTGTTGCTAGGTGTTGTTGTGTTGCTAGATGGTGTTGTTGTGTTGCTAGGTGTTGTTGTGTTGCTAGATGGTGTTGTGTTGTGTTGCTAGGTGTTGTATTGTGTTGTTAGGTGTTGTTGTGTTGCTAGGTGTTATTGTGTTGTTAGGTGTTGTTGTGTTGCTAGGTGTTGTATTGTGTTGCTAGGTGTTGTATTGTGTTGCTAGGTGTTGTTGTGTTGCTAGATGGTGTTGTATTGTGTTGCTAGGTGTTGTATTGTGTTGCTAGGTGTTGTTGTGTTGCTAGGTGTTGTATTGTGTTGCTAGGTGCTGTATTGTGTTGCTAGATGGTGTTGTTGTGTTGCTAGGTGTTGTATTGTGTTGCTAGGTGTTGTTGTGTTGCTAGATGGTGTTGTGTTGCTAGATGGTGTTGTTGTGTTGCTAGATGTTGTATTGTGTTGCTAGGTGTTGTATTGTGTTGCTAGGTGTTGTTGTGTTGCTAGATGGTGTTGTTGTGTTGCTAGGTGTTGTTGTGTTGCTAGATGGTGTTGTGTTGTGTTGCTAGGTGTTGTATTGTGTTGTTAGGTGTTGTTGTGTTGCTAGGTGTTGTTGTGTTGTTAGGTGTTGTTGTGTTGCTAGGTGTTGTATTGTGTTGCTAGGTGTTGTATTGTGTTGCTAGGTGTTGTTGTGTTGCTAGATGGTGTTGTATTGTGTTGCTAGGTGTTGTATTGTGTTGCTAGGTGTTGTATTGTGTTGCTAGGTGTTGTTGTGTTGCTAGGTGTTGTATTGTGTTGCTAGGTGCTGTATTGTGTTGCTAGATGGTGTTGTTGTGTTGCTAGGTATTGTATTGTGTTGCTAGGTGTTGTATTGTGTGGCTAGGTGTTGTATTGTGTTGCTAGGTGTTGTACTACAGTCCCTGGTTCGAATCCAGGGTTTATCACATCCGGCCGTGATTGAGAGATCCATAGGGAGGCGCGCAATTGGCCCAGCGTCGTTCATGTTTGGCCTGGGTAGGGCCGTCATTGTAAAATAAGAATTTGTTCTTAACAGACTTGCCTAGTTAAATAAAGGTTACATTATATTAATAAAACATTGCCAGGTGTTGTGTTTTCTTACCATTTTATTGGGGTACTTGATCACCACAGGCTGAACCGGCACCGCAGGAATAAACGCTCCTGTGTGTGACAAGACAGAAACCAACGCCATTACACATACTGGAGTACAGTCCCCCTTAAAACTAAGAAACTAGAATATTCTAGACCGCATACAAGAGCATCGGCCCACGGTGACGCTAGCTAACCCAGATGTAAAAATGTACGCACGACTGGAAGTGGCTTCGGACATTCAAATTTGTCATGAAGCTCCTTTTCATCTGTTTGTCCAATCATAAACATGCAGTCCTGTGCAGAATATCCTCTGATTGGAACAGAACTGAACATCTTTCAGTTAGACAGTGTGATTGATCTGATCACAGCTCCTGGCCCGGTCCGTTAGACAGTGTGATTGATCTGATCACAGCTCCTGGCCCGGTCCGTTAGACAGTGTGATTGATCTGATCACAGCTCCTGGCGGTCCGTTAGACAGTGTGATTGATCTGATCACAGCTACTGGCCCGGTCCGTTAGACAGTGTGATTGATCTGATCACAGCTACTGGCCCGGTCCGTTAGACAGTGTGATTGATCTGATCACAGCTCCTGGCCCGGTCCGTTAGACAGTGTGATTGATCTGATCACAGCTCCTGGCCCGGTCCGTTAGACAGTGTGATTGATCTGATCACAGCTCCTGGCCGGTCCGTTAGACAGTGTGATTGATCTGATCACAGCTACTGGCCCGGTCCGTTAGACAGTGTGATTGATCTGATCACAGCTCCTGGCCCGGTCCGTTAGACAGTGTGATTGATCTGATCACAGCTACTGGCCCGGTCCGTTAGACAGTGTGATTGATCTGATCACAGCTACTGGCCCGGTCCGTTAGACAGTGTGATTGATCTGATCACAGCTCCTAGCCGGTCACCTCAGACACTCGTCAGTCTTTTGAACTGATGCGCGGCCAGGACACTTCCATCAGCTAGAAACACATGTTTACTCGGGTCTCATTTCCATGGAAACTATTGTTTCATTGACCACATCAGCAGCTCTATTTTCCAACATGTGTTCTGTTATTCATCTGTGTTGAGGCTGCAGTTATTATGACTCTAAATATGACATTATATTTGCTGAATATCTGGAGTACAGTAATAATTCTGGCATTGTTGGAAAGCTCAGATTCTCCCCCTTTTTAAGGGAATCACAGTTAGTTTTTTTTACCCCATCCTATAGTTATGATGGGGAGAAAAGAGCTGTGGACTAGGAGATACAGGGCAGTATATGGACTAGGAGATACAGGGCAGTATGTGGACTAGGAGATACAGGGCAGTATGTGGACTAGGAGATACAGGGCAGTATTTGGACTAGGAGATACAGGGCAGTATGTGGACTAGGAGATACAGGGCAGTATGTGGACTAGGAGATACAGGGCAGTATGTGGACTAGGAGATACAGGGCAGTATGTGGACTAGGAGATACAGGGCAGTATGTGGACTAGGAGATACAGGGCAGTATGTGGACTAGGGGATACAGGGCAGTATGTGGACTAGGAGACACAGGGCAGTATGTGGACTAGAAGATACAGGGCAGTATGTGGACTAGGAGATACAGGGCAGTACGTGGACTAGGAGATACAGGGCAGTACGTGGACTAGGAGATACAGGGCAGTATGTGGACTAGGAGACACAGGGCAGTATGTGGACTAGGAGATACAGGGCAGTATGTGGACTAGAAGATACAGGGCAGTACGTGAACTAGGAGATACAGGGCAGTATGTGGACTAGGAGATACAGGGCAGTATGTAGACCTGGAGACACAGGGCAGTTTGTGGACTAGGAGATACAGGGCGGTATGTGGACTAGGAGATACAGGGCAGTATGTGGACTAGGAGATACAGGGAAGTATATGGACTAGGAGATACAGGGCGGTATGTGGACTAGGAGATACAGGGCAGTATGTGGACTAGGAGATACAGGGCAGTATGTGGACTAGGAGATACAGGGCAGTATGTGGACTAGGAGATACAGGGCAGTATGTGGGTTATGTCAACATGGGATCTGATCTAACATGTATAGCCTAGTGGTACCAGAGTCAACATGGGTTCTGATCCACCATGTACAGCCTAGTGGTAACAGTCAACATGGGTTCTGATCCAACATGTACAGCCTAGTTGTAACAGTCAACATGGGTTCTGATCCAACATGTATAGCCTAGTGGTAACAGTCAACATGGGTTCTGATCCGACATGTACAGCCTAGTGGTAACAGTCAACACGGGTTCTGATCCGACATGTACAGCCTAGTGGTAACAGTCAACACGGGTTCTGATCCAACATGTACAGCCTAGTGGTAACAGTCAACATGGGTTCTGATCCAACATGTAAAGCCTAGTGGTAACAGTCAACATGGGATCTGATCCAACATGTAAAGCCTAGTGGTAAGAGTCAACACGTTCTGATCCGACCCATGCCCTTCTGGCTCTCAAACTCTCCTACCTTTTCTGTCTCCTTTTCACGGTACTTCCTCAATAACCTACCTGGTTTGTATGTGATGAGACAGGACCTGTTGGTGCAGGTCCCCTCTGGGAAAATCATTATCTGGAGAGAGGGGAACATGTGGAACATTATTAGACACGTGTCTCCATGGTAATGAGCTAATCTGATTGGGTACATCCTGAACATTGTTAGGTGGCAGTTCTCCACATCGAGTTTGTTTACTGAACGCCAGACCGTGGCTCTTTGTTTACTTTGCCCTGTGTGCCTGTGTGAGTGAGTGAAAGACAGAGAGTTGGGGAGAGAGAGAGAGAGAGAGAGAGAGAGAGAGAGAGAGAGAGAGAGAGAGAGAGAGAGAGAGATTAAACTGTACCTGAGGCCACTCTCCTCCAGATTGGGCTCTGCGTTTGATCTCCTCAACAGTCTTCTTGCGGGAGTCCTGGTCTGACCTCGAGACAAACACTGGTCTGATGTACTTGATCAGGGCTGGAGGACAGGAGAGCCAACAGTCAGACACACGCTACTGCTGGGGCACTCACCATAAGGTACATTAGCCTGGCTACCAGCATTCCACTCCGTGACACTTCTCGGTGCCATATGCCATACATGTCAAGGAGTTGGAATGATAGCGCCAACCGATCTGGGACCAGGTTAAAGGTATCTGCCTAGCTAACATGTTCTACATATAAACGTAATAGGCCTACTTGTGAAGATCCTGTACAATTTCGGGGTTGGGATTTCACAACAGAAAAATCAGTTAGGTTAACAGGAAGCGGTTATCTATGAACTCAGCGTCAGTGTTTTTTCCACCCCTTGTCCAGATCCAATCATTTACAGTAACTGTAACTGTTGTGACTCAAACCACACTTCCTGAACGGAAGTTCACTGATGTCACAGAAAGGTCACTTCAGGATTCAATACAGGGTTCAGTCTTCAAGAACACTTCTTCCAGTCAAGGTTTTCACTTTCACTTTCCCCTGCCTTGACACAGGTCTCAGTGTGCTCTATATCAGAGACGACTAGTGTCCTGTAGACCTGGACCCTGTGGTGCTGAGCCTGTCTCTGGGTCAGAACTACTGTACTATAGGCCTGGACCCTGTGGTGCTGAGCCTGGGTCAGAACTACTGTACTATAGACCTGGACCCTGTGGTGCTGAGCCTGGGTCAGAACTACTGTACAATTAGACCTGGACCCTGTGGTGCTGAGACTGGGTCAGAACTACTGTACTATAGACCTGGACCCTGTGGTGCTGAGCCTGGGTCAGAACTACTGTACTATAGACCTGGACCCTGTGGTGCTGAGTCTGTCTCTGGGTCAAAACTACAGTACAGTAGACCTTGACTGGGGTGTCTATAGGACTGAGGCTGAGGGCTGGGGTAAAGGCTGGGTGTCTATAGGACTGAGGCTGAGGGATGGGGTAAAGGCTGGGTGTCTATAGGACTGAGGCTGAGGGCTGAGGTATCTACAGGGCAGAGGCTGAGGGGTGGGGTAAAGGCTGGGTGTCTATAGGACTGAGGCTGAGGGATGGGGTAAAGGCTGGGTGTCTATAGGACTGAGGCTGAGGGCTGAGGTATCTACAGGGCAGAGGCTGAGGGGTGGGGTAAAGGCTGGGTGTCTATAGGACTGAGGCTGAGGGGTGGGGTAAAGGCTGGGTGTCTATAGGACTGAGGCTGAGGGATGGGGTAAAGGCTGGGTGTCTATAGGACTGAGGCTGAGGGCTGAGGTATCTACAGGGCAGAGGCTGAAGGATGGGGTAAAGGCTGGGTGTCTATAGGACTGAGGCTGAGGGGTGGGGTAAAGGCTGGGTGTCTATAGGACTGAGGCTGAGGGCTGAGGTATCTATAGGACTGAGGCTGAGGGATGGGGTAAAGGCTGGGTATCTATAGGACTGAGGCTGAGGGGTGGGGTAAAGGCTGGGTGTCTATAGGACTGACGCATGGGGCTGGGATATCTAGCCTATAGGGTGGCATAGGGCTGGGATATATAGCCTATAGGGTGGCATAGGGCTGGGATATATAGCCTATAGGGTGGCATAGGGCTGGGATATCTAGTCTATAGGGTGGCATAGGGCTGGGATATATAGCCTATAGGGTGGCATAGGGCTGGGATATATAGTCTATAGGGTGGCATAGGGCTGGGATATCTAGTCTATAGGGTGGCATAGGGCTGGGATATATAGCCTATAGGGTGGCATAGGGCTGGGATATATAGTCTATAGGGTGGCATGGGGCTGGGATATCTAGTCTATAGGGTGGCATAGGGCTGGGATATCTAGTCTATAGGGTGGCATAGGGCTGGGATATCTAGCCTATAGGGTGGCATAGGGCTGGGATATCTAGCCTATAGGGTGGTATAGGGCTGGGATATCTAGTCTATAGGGTGGTATAGGGCTGGGATATCTAGTCTATAGGGTGGCAAAGGGCTGGGATATCTGGCTGTGATGTCTAGTGGCTAGGCTAGCTCCCTTAGTCATTAGTCCCAGGGAGCTATTCTAGCCACTACACATCACAGCCATTAGTCCCAGCTAGCCTAGCCACTACACATCACAGCCATTAGTCCCAGGGAGCCTAGCCACTACACATCACAGCCATTAGTCCCAGGGAGCCTAGCCACTACACATCACAGCCATTAGTCCCAGCTAGCCTAGCCACTACACATCACAGCCATTAGTCCCAGGGAGCTAGCCTAGCCACTACACATCACAGCCATTAGTCCCAGGGAGCTAGCCTAGCCACTACACATAACAGCCATTAGTCCCAGGGAGCTAGTCTAGCCACTACACATCACAGCCATTAGTCCCAGGGAGCTAGTCTAGCCACTACACATCACAGCCATTAGTCCCAGGGAGCTAGTCTAGCCACTACACATCACAGCCATTAGTCCCAGGGAGCTAGTCTAGCCACTACACATCACAGCCATTAGTCCCAGGGAGCTAGCCTAGCCACTACACATCACAGCCATTAGTCCCAGGGAGCTAGTCTAGCCACTACACATCACAGCCATTAGTCCCAGGGAGCCTAGCCACTACACATCACAGCCATTAGTCCCAGGGAGCCTAGCCACTACACATCACAGCCATTAGTCCCAGGGAGCCTAGCCACTACACATCACAGCCATTAGACCCAGGGAGCTAGTCTAGCCACTACACATCACAGCCATTAGTCCCAGGGAGCTAGCCTAGCCACTACACATCACAGCCATTAGACCCAGCTAGTCTAGCCACTACACATCACAGCCATTAGTCCCAGGGACCTAGTCTAGCCACTACACATCACAGCCATTAGACCCAGGGAGCTAATCTAGCCATTACACATCACAGCCATTAGTCCCAGGGAGCCTAGCCACTACACATCACAGCCATTAGTCCCAGGGAGCTAGTCTAGCCACTACACATCACAGCCATTAGTCCCAGGGAGCTAGTCTAGCCACTACACATCACAGCCATTAGTCCCAGGGAGCTAGTCTAGCCACTACACATCACAGCCATTAGACCCAGCTAGCCTAGCCACTACACATCACAGCCATTAGTCCCAGGGAGCTAGCCTAGCCACTACACATCACAGCCATTAGTCCCAGCTAGCCTAGCCACTACACATCACAGTCATTAGTCCCAGCTAGTCTAGCCACTACACATCACAGCCATTAGTCCCAGCTAGCCTAGCCACTACACATCACAGTAATTAGTCCCAGCTAGCCTAGCCACTACACATCACAGCCATTAGTCCCAGGGAGCTAGTCTAGCCACTACACATCACAGCCATTAGTCCCAGGGAGCTAGCCTAGCCATTACACATCACAGCCATTAGTCCCAGGGAGCTAGTCTAGCCACTACACATCACAGTCATTAGTCCCAGGGAGCCTAGCCACTACACATCACAGCCATTAGACCCAGGGAGCTAGTCTAGCCACTACACATCACAGCCATTAGTCCCAGCTAGCCTAGCCACTACACATCACAGCCATTAGTCCCAGGGAGCTAGTCTAGCCACTACACATCACAGCCATTAGTCCCAGCTAGCCTAGCCACTACACATCACAGCCATTAGTCCCAGCTAGTCTAGCCACTACACATCACAGCCATTAGTCCCAGGGAGCTAGCCTAGCCACTACACATCACAGCCATTAGTCCCAGCTAGCCTAGCCACTACACATCACAGCCATTAGTCCCAGGGATCTAGCCTAGCCACTACACATCACAGCCATTAGTCCCAGGGAGCTAGCCTAGCCACTACACATAACAGCCATTAGTCCCAGGGAGCCTAGCCACTACACATCACAGCCATTAGTCCCAGGGAGCTAGTCTAGCCACTACACATCACAGCCATTAGTCCCAGGGAGCTAGCCTAGCCACTACACATCACAGCCATTAGTCCCAGGGAGCTAGCCTAGCCACTACACATCACAGTCATTAGTCCCAGGGAGCCTAGCCACTACACATCACACCCATTAGTCCCAGCTAGCCTAGCCACTACACATAACAGCCATTAGTCCCAGGGAGCCTAGCCACTACACATCACAGCCATTAGTCCCAGGGAGCTAGTCTAGCCACTACACATCACAGCCATTAGACCCAGGGAGCTAGTCTAGCCACTACACATCACAGCCATTAGTCCCAGGGAGCTAGTCTAGCCACTACACATCACAGCCATTAGACCCAGGGAGCTAGTCTAGCCACTACACATCACAGCCATTAGTCCCAGGGAGCTAGTCTAGCCACTACACATCACAGCCATTAGTCCCAGCTAGCCTAGCCACTACACATCACAGCCATTAGTCCCAGCTAGCCTAGCCACTACACATCACAGCCATTAGTCCCAGGGAGCTAGTCTAGCCACTACACATCACAGCCATTAGTCCCAGGGAGCTAGTCTAGCCACTACACATCACAGCCATTAGTCCCAGCTAGCCTAGCCACTACACATCACAGCCATTAGTCCCAGCTAGCCTAGCCACTACACATCACAGCCATTACTCCCAGGGAGCTAGTCTAGCCACTACACATCACAGCCATTAGTCCCAGGGAGCTAGTCTAGCCACTACACATAACAGCCATTAGTCCCAGGGAGCTAGCCTAGCCACTACACATCACAGTCATTAGTCCCAGGGAGCCTAGCCACTACACATCACACCCATTAGTCCCAGCTAGCCTAGCCACTACACATAACAGCCATTAGTCCCAGGGAGCCTAGCCACTACACATCACAGCCATTAGACCCAGCTAGCCTAGCCACTACACATCACAGTCATTAGTCCCAGGGAGCCTAGCCACAACACATCACAGCCATTAGTCCCAGGGAGCTAGTCTAGCCACTACACATCACAGCCATTAGTCCCAGGGAGCTAGCCTAGCCACTACACATCACAGCCATTAGTCCCAGGGAGCTAGCCTAGCCACTACACATCACAGTCATTAGTCCCAGCTAGCCTAGCCACTACACATCACAGCCATTAGTCCCAGCTAGCCTAGCCACTACACATCACAGCCATTAGTCCCAGGGAGCCTAGCCACTACACATCACAGCCATTAGTCCCAGGGAGCCTAGCCACTACACATCACAGCCATTAGTCCCAGCTAGTCTAGCCACTACACATCACACCCATTAGACCCAGGGAGCCTAGCCACTACACATCACAGCCATTAGTCCCAGGGAGCCTAGCCACTACACATCACAGCCATTAGTCCCAGGGAGCTAGTCTAGCCACTACACATCACAGCCATTAGTCCCAGGGAGCTAGCCTAGCCACTACACATCACAGCCATTAGTCCCAGGGAGCTAGCCTAGCCACTACACATCACAGTCATTAGTCCCAGGGAGCTAGTCTAGCCACTAAACATCACAGTCATTAGTCCCAGCTAGTCTAGCCACTACACATCACAGTCATTAGTCCCAGGGAGCTAGTCTAGCCACTACACATCACAGCCATTAGTTCCAGGGAGCTAGCCTAGCCACTACACATCACAGCCATTAGTCCCAGGGAGCTAGCCTAGCCACTACACATCACAGCCATTAGTCCCAGCTAGCCTAGCCACTACACATCACACCCATTAGTCCCAGCTAGCCTAGCCACTACACATAACAGCCATTAGTCCCAGGGAGCTAGTCTAGCCACTACACATCACACCCATTAGTCCCAGCTAGCCTAGCCACTACACATCACAGCCATTAGTCCCAGGGAGCTAGTCTAGCCACTACACATCACAGCCATTAGTCCCAGGGAGCTAGTCTAGCCACTACACATCACAGCCATTAGTCCCAGCTAGCCTAGCCACTACACATCACAGCCATTAGTCCCAGCTAGCCTAGCCACTACACATCACACCCATTAGTCCCAGCTAGTCTAGCCACTACACATCCAACATGATTCTATTACAGACTTGGCTTGCTGCTGCTGAACACAATTGATGGGCAAATCCACTCCCTCGGCTATGCCTGGTTACCCTAACAAGATGTCAAGGAGGTGATTAGATCCCGGCCTGACACTCAGCCAACAAGGCCGCAGTAAAACCTTTCCCTCGTAGGTTTCTATAGCAAAGGTATAACACAGCTAGAATTGTACTTCAGTTTAATAAAGCGTCAGAGAATTCCCAATGATCTTGGGAATTCTGTGTGAGACAAGATCCCAGGTTAGAGGAGTTCAATGGTCACCTGTCTGCAGTACAGGCCTAGTGGCACAAGGGAACACTGACTTATTAAGGTGTGCTTTTATATATAGACTACTACAGACTGTAGTTGAAAACAATGGAATGGAAACAGACAGAGGGAGAGAGCGAGACAGGGACACAGACAGAGAGACAGACAGACAGAGACATAGACAGTGAGACAGAGGGACTTAGAGAATGCTACTCACTGCCCCAGACAGGGACACAGACAGAGAGAGACAGAGACAGACAGAGACATAGACAGTGAGACAGAGGGACTTAGAGAATGCTACTCACTGCCCCAGACAGGGACACAGACAGAGAGAGAGAGACAGACAGAGACATAGACAGCGAGACAGAGGGACATAGAGAATGCTACTCACTGCCCCAGACAGGGACACAGACAGAGAGAGACAGAGACAGACAGAGACATAGACAGTGAGACAGAGGGACTTAGAGAATGCTACTCACTGCCCCAGACAGGGACACAGACAGAGAGAGAGAGACAGACAGAGACATAGACAGCGAGACAGAGGGACATAGAGAATGCTACTCACTGCCCCAGACAGGGACACAGACAGAGAGAGACAGAGACAGACAGAGACATAGACAGTGAGACAGAGGGACTTAGAGAATGCTACTCACTGCCCCAGACAGGGACACAGACAGAGAGAGAGAGACAGACAGAGACATAGACAGCGAGACAGAGGGACATAGAGAATGCTACTCACTGCCCCAGACAGGGACACAGACAGAGAGAGACAGACAGACAGAGACATAGACAGTGAGACAGAGGGACATAGAGAATGCTACTCACTGCCCCAGACAGGGACACAGACAGAGAGAGAGAGACAGACAGAGACATAGACAGTGAGAGAGAGGGACATAGAGAATGCTACTCACTGCCCCAGACAGGGACACAGACAGAGAGAGACAAAGACAGACAGAGACATAGACAGTGAGACAGAGGGACATAGAGAATGCTACTCACTGCCCCAGACAGGGACACAGACAGAGAGAGAGAGACAGACAGAGACATAGACAGTGAGACAGAGGGACATAGAGAATGCTACTCACTGCCCCAGACAGGGACACAGACAGAGAGAGACAGACAGAGACATAGACAGTGAGACAGAGGGACATAGAGAATGCTACTCACTGCCCCAGACAGGGACACAGACAGAGAGAGAGAGACAGACAGAGACATAGACAGCGAGACAGAGGGACATAGAGAATGCTACTCACTGCCCCAGACAGGGACACAGACAGAGAGAGACAGACAGACAGAGACATAGACAGTGAGACAGAGGGACTTAGAGAATGCTACTCACTGCCCCAGACAGGGACACAGACAGAGAGAGAGAGACAGACAGAGACATAGACAGTGAGACAGAGGGACATAGAGAATGCTACTCACTGCCCCAGACAGGGACACAGACAGAGAGAGACAGACAGACAGAGACATAGACAGTGAGACAGAGGGACATAGAGAATGCTACTCACTGCCCCAGACAGGGACACAGACAGAGAGAGAGAGACAGACAGAGACATAGACAGTGAGACAGAGGGACATAGAGAATGCTACTCACTGCCCCAGACAGGGACACAGACAGAGAGAGACAGACAGACAGAGACATAGACAGTGAGACAGAGGGACTTAGAGAATGCTACTCACTGCCCCAGACAGGGACACAGACAGAGAGAGAGAGACAGACAGAGACATAGACAGTGAGACAGAGGGACATAGAGAATGCTACTCACTGCCCCAGACAGGGACACAGACAGAGAGAGACAAAGACAGACAGAGACATAGACAGTGAGACAGAGGGACATAGAGAATGCTACTCACTGCCCCAGACAGGGACACAGACAGAGAGAGACAGACAGACAGAGACATAGACAGTGAGACAGAGGGACTTAGAGAATGCTACTCACTGCCCCAGACAGGGACACAGACAGAGAGAGAGAGACAGACAGAGACATAGACAGTGAGACAGAGGGACATAGAGAATGCTACTCACTGCCCCAGACAGGGACACAGACAGAGAGAGACAGAGACAGACAGAGACATAGACAGTGAGACAGAGGGACATAGAGAATGCTACTCACTGCCCCAGACAGGGACACAGACAGAGAGAGACAAAGACAGACAGAGACATAGACAGTGAGACAGAGGGACATAGAGAATGCTACTCACTGCCCCAGACAGGGACACAGACAGAGAGAGACAAAGACAGACAGAGACATAGACAGTGAGACAGAGGGACATAGAGAATGCTACTCACTGCCCCAGACAGGGACACAGACAGAGAGAGACAGACAGACAGAGAAATAGACAATGAGACAGAGGGACATAGAGAATGCTACTCACTGCCCCAGACAGGGACACAGACAGAGAGAGACAAAGACAGACAGAGAAATAGACAATGAGACAGAGGGACATAGAGAATGCTACTCACTGCCCCAAACAGGGATGTCCTTGCTCTCTGCCTTCATGACGATGGAGGACATGGACATGGTGACAGGGATAGCATCGAAGTAGGAGGAGTGGGGTCCCAGCGTCAGGATAGGAGCCTCCGCCGGTGGCGCCTGGCGCCCCTTTACCGTCATCCAATGGAAGCCTCCTGCAAACCACATGACCCGCATGATGGTCCTCAGAGCAATGTCCACAAACCTGGAGAGAGACATTTGTTACATTGAGTTATTTAGAGGACAGACAGAACCACACAATGCAGTTAGACAGAGACAGTAAACCACACAGCTCTACAGGACAACACCCCCCAGACAGAGACAGTAAACCACACAGCTCTACAGGACAACATCCCCAGACAGGGACAGTAAACCACACAGCTCTACAGGACAACACCCCCCAGACAGAGACAGTAAACCACACAGCTCTACAGGACAACACCCCCCAGACAGGGACAGTAAACCACACAGCTCTACAGGACAACACCCCCCAGACAGGGACAGTAAACCACACAGCTCTACAGGACAACATCCCCCAGACAGAGACAGTAAACCACACAGCTCTACAGGACAACACCCCCCAGACAGGGACAGTAAACCACACAGCTCTACAGGACAACATCCCCCAGACAGAGACAGTAAACCACACAGCTCTACAGGACAACATCCCCCAGACAGGGACAGTAAACCACACAGCTCTACAGGACAACATCCCCCAGACAGAGACAGTAAACCACACAGCTCTACAGGACAACATCCCCCAGACAGAGACAGTAAACCACACAGCTCTACAGGACAACACCCCCCAGACAGGGGCAGTAAACCACACAGCTCTACAGGACAACATCCCCCAGACAGAGACAGTAAACCACACAGCTCTACAGGACAACATCCCCCAGACAGAGACAGTAAACCACACAGCTCTACAGGACAACACCCCCAGACAGAGACAGTAAACCACACAGCTCTACAGGACAACATCCCCAGACAGAGACAGTAAACCACACAGCTCTACAGGACAACACCCCCAGACAGAGACAGTAAACCACACAGCTCTACAGGACAACACCCCCAGACAGAGACAGTAAACCACACAGCTCTACAGGACAACATCCCCCAGACAGAGACAGTAAACCACACAGCTCTACAGGACAACACCCCCCAGACAGAGACAGTAAACCACACAGCTCTACAGGACAACATCCCCCAGACAGAGACAGTAAACCACACAGCTCTACAGGACAACACCCCCCAGACAGAGACAGTAAACCACACAGCTCTACAGGACAACATCCCCAGACAGAGACAGTAAACCACACAGCTCTACAGGACAACATCCCCCAGACAGAGACAGTAAACCACACAGCTCTACAGGACAACATCCCCCAGACAGAGACAGTAAACCACACAGCTCTACAGGACAACATCCCCCAGACAGAGACAGTAAACCACACAGCTCTACAGGACAACACCCCCCAGACAGAGACAGTAAACCACACAGCTCTACAGGACAACATCCCCAGACAGAGACAGTAAACCACACAGCTCTACAGGACAACATCCCCCAGACAGAGACAGTAAACCACACAGCTCTACAGGACAACATCCCCCAGACAGAGACAGTAAACCACACAGCTCTACAGGACAACACCCCCCAGACAGAGACAGTAAACCACACAGCTCTACAGGACAACATCCCCAGACAGAGACAGTAAACCACACAGCTCTACAGGACAACATCCCCAGACAGAGACAGTAAACCACACAGCTCTACAGGACAACACCCCCCAGACAGAGACAGTAAACCACACAGCTCTACAGGACAACATCCCCCAGACAGAGACAGTAAACCACACAGCTCTACAGGACAACATCCCCCAGACAGAGACAGTAGACGGTAGATCACACCACAGTGTCCTGACGTATGAGTCACATCTCATTTACTGGGTGGGATGAGAGAGACCACTATTGTAGGAGAGGAGAGGAGGGGACAGGAGAGAAGGGGAGAGGAGAGCAGAGGAGAGCAGAGGAGGGGAGAGGAGAGCAGAGGAGGGGAGAGCAGAGGAGGGGACAGGAGAGGAGAGGAAGGGAGAGCAGAGGAGGGGAGAGCAGAGGAGGGGACAGGAGAGGAGACGAGGAGGGAAGAGTAGAGGAGGGGAGAGCAGAGGAGGGGACAGGAGACGAGACGAGGAGACAGGAGAGGACAGGAGAGGAGAGGAGAGGAGAGGAGAGGAGGAAAGGAGAGGAGGAAAGGAGAGGAGAAGAGAAGAGAATCACCAGAAGCTTCTCCAATCCACAGGGGACTGGCTCATGCAGTCGTCAAAACGTTGACACACTAACACTCTCTGGCTGAGGCAACTCACGACACTACCCTCTATTCAACAGTTACGTAGCCTAATTCATGACCAGAAATAGAAACTAATGAATTCAAACAGACTAAAATACACTGAGTGGACAAAACATTAAGAACACCTGGTCTTTCCATGACATAGACTGACCAGGTGAATCCAGGTGAAAGATATGATCCCTTATTGATGTCACTTGTTAAATCCACTTCAAATCAGTGGAGATGAATGGCAGGAGACGGGTTAAATCATGTATTTTAAGCCTTGAGACAGTTGAGACATGGATTGTGTGTGTTTGCCATTCAGAGGGTGAACGGGCCAGACTAAATATTGAAGTGCCTTTGAACGGGGTGTGGTAGTGGGGGTCAGGGGGCACCGGTTCGTGTCAAGACCTGCAACACTGCTGGGTTTTTCACCATCAGGAATGGTACAAGCACACAAAGGACTTCCAGACAACTTGACACAACTTGTGGGAAGCATTTGAGTCAACATGGGCCAGCATCCCTGTGGAACGCTTTCAACACCTTGTAGAGGAAATGGTTAGAGACACCACAACAGAGAGGAAAGGGTTAGAGAGACACTACAACAGAGAGGAAAGGGTTAGAGAGACACTACAACAGAGAGGAAAGGGTTAGAGAGACACTACAACAGAGAGGAAAGGGTTAGAGAGACACTACAACAGAGAGGAAAGGGTTAGAGAGACACTACAACAGAGAGGAAAGGGTTAGAGAGACACTACAACAGAGAGGAAAGGGTTAGAGACACTACAACAGAGAGGAAAGGGTTAGAGACACTACAACAGAGAGGAAAGGGCTTTAGAGACACTACAACAGAGAGGAAAGGGTTAGAGAGACACTACAACAGAGAGGAAAGGGTTAGAGACACTACAACAGAGAGGAAAGGGTTAGAGAGACACTACAACAGAGAGGAAAGGGTTAGAGAGACACTACAACAGAGAGGAAAGGGTTAGAGAGACACTACAACAGAGAGGAAAGGGTTAGAGAGACACTACAACAGAGAGGAAAGGGTTAGAGAGACACTACAACAGAGAGGAAAGGGTTAGAGACACTACAACAGAGAGGAAAGGGTTAGAGAGACACTACAACAGAGAGGAAAGGGTTAGAGACACTACAACAGAGAGGAAAGGGTTAGAGAGACACTACAACAGAGAGGAAAGGGTTAGAGACACTACAACAGAGAGGAAAGGGTTAGAGAGACACTACAACAGAGAGGAAAGGGTTAGAGACACTACAACAGAGAGGAAAGGGTTAGAGAGACACTACAACAGAGAGGAAAGGGTTAGAGAGACACTACAACAGAGAGGAAAGGGTTAGAGAGACACTACAACAGAGAGGAAAGGGTTAGAGACACTACAACAGAGAGGAAAGGGTTAGAGAGACACTACAACAGAGAGGAAAGGGTTAGAGAGACACTACAACAGAGAGGAAAGGGTTAGAGAGACACTACAACAGAGAGGAAAGGGTTAGAGACACTACAACAGAGAGGAAAGGGTTAGAGAGACACTACAACAGGGTTAATGTATCCCAGAGTGAACCACAGAGGGTTAATGTATCCCAGAGTGAACCACAGAGGGTTAATGTATCTCAGAGTGAACCACAGAGGGTTAATGTATCCCAGAGTGAACCCCAGAGGGTTAATGTATCTCAGAGTGAACCACAGAGGGTTAATGTATCTCAGAGTGAACCACAGAGGGTTAATGTATCCCAGAGTGAACCACAGAGGGTTAATGTATCTCAGAGTGAACCACAGAGGGTTAATGTATCCCAGAGTGAACCACAGAGGGTTAATGTATCTCAGAGTGAACCACAGAGGGTTAATGTATCCCAGAGTGAACCCCAGAGGGTTAATGTATCTCAGAGTGAACCACAGAGGGTTAATGTATCTCAGAGTGAACCACAGAGGGTTAATGTATCCCAGAGTGAACCACAGAGGGTTAATGTATCTCAGAGTGAACCACAGATGGTTAATGTATCTCAGAGTGAACCACAGAGGGTTAATGTATCTCAGAGTGAACCACAGAGGGTTAATGTATCCCAGAGTGAACCACAGAGGGTTAATGTATCTCAGAGTGAACCACAGAGGGTTAATGTATCTCAGAGTGAACCACAGAGGGTTAATGTATCTCAGAGTGAACCACAGAGGGTTAATGTATCTCAGAGTGAACCACAGAGGGTTAATGTATCTCAGAGTGAACCACAGAGGGTTAATGTATCTCAGAGTGAACCACAGAGGGTTGATGTATCTCAGAGTGAACCACAGAGGGTTAATGTATCTCAGAGTGAACCACAGAGGGTTAATGTATCTCAGAGTGAACCACAGAGGGTTAATGTATCTCAGAGTGAACCACAGAGGGTTAATGTATCTCAGAGTGAACCACAGAGGGTTAATGTATCTCAGAGTGAACCACAGAGGGTTAATGTATCTCAGAGTGAACCACAGAGGGTTAATGTATCTCAGAGTGAACCACAGAGGGTTAATGTATCTCAGAGTGAACCACAGAGAGGTTAATGTATCTCAGAGTGAACCACAGAGGGTTAATGTATCTCAGAGTGAACCACAGAGGGTTAATGTATCTCAGAGTGAACCACAGAGGGTTAATGTATCTCAGAGTGAACCACAGAGGGTTAATGGATCTCAGAGTGAACCACAGAGGGTTAATGTATCTCAGAGTGAGTGTTAGAGTGTGTTTGTCCACTGTCGTTCCATGAGATGTTGTTTAATCTTTTCTTTAAGGCAACGTCAGGGTTATATAAGGGCCATGTACCTTCTCCATAGAGACTGGGGTTCCACCGCCATCTCGTTGCGTCCCACAGAGAGTTGGGGTTAAAGGGTAAAGGTTATAGAGGTTATGGGTTAGGTTAGTGTACATACTTCCTCCATAAGGACTGGGGTTCCACCGCCATCTCGTTGCGTCCCACAGAGGCGATGAAGGCGAAGGGCCAGGCCAGCAGCATCATGAAGGCTGCCAGGAACAGCCGGATGGGGAACAGAGTCACCGTCATCAACGCTATCTGAATGGAGAGGTGGAGAAGACAGCTGTGAGACAGACGGGAACAGCTTGGATAGATAGAAGAGATGTTACTGGGAACGAGATCATCCCCCCCCGCCACCACCTACAATACGGATTCTGGACCGATCTGCTACGTTCACAAGTCCAACAGTCAACAGGAGTTTATCTCCAGTACCTTTAATGATGTCTGGCCTTTCAGCACTTATCTTAAGTCAACATTTATCTTTCTGTTACTAAGGCTACTGTGCTGCACGCACACACACACGCACACAAACACACAAACACACATACACACATACACACACACAAATATCCAAACACACACATATCCACACACACGCACGCACACACGCACACAAACACACATACACACATACACACACACAAATATCCAAACACACACATATCCACACACACACACACACACACACACACACATATCCACACACACACACACACACACACACACACACACACACACACACACACACACATATCCACACACACACACACACACATATCCACACACACATATCCACACACACACACACACACACATTGCCACACACACACACACACAATCATATCCACACACACACACACACACACACACCACTGTTTCTCCTATATGTTATATACCGAACCAAAAATATAAAACACAACATGCAACAATTTCTAAAGATTTAACTGAGTTACAGTTCATAGAAGGAAAAATCAGTCATTCAAATAAATTCATTAGGACCTAATCTCTGGATTTCACATGACTGGGCAGGGGCACCGCCCTGGGTGGGCCTGGGAGGGCATAGGCCCACCCGCTGGGGAGTTTATTTCAGGTCATGAAACATGGGAACAACACATCACAAGTTGCGTTTTATATTTTTTGTTCAGTATATATACTGTATATATATATATTTATTAAAATTCTCGCCACCGCTGCAAAAAATATGATGCCGATATTAAAAAATATATATTTCTTCTAGGGCTGGGAATTGCCAGGGACCTCACGATACGATACGTATTGCGATTCCATACTGTGATTTTATTTAAGTTCAATGTTGCAAACATATTGCTCACCATACACGACATGACCAAAAGTATGTGGACACCTGCTCGTCCAACGTCTCATTCTAATATCATGGGCATCAATATGGAGTTGGTCCCTCCTTTGCTGCTATAACAGCCTCCACTCTTCTGGGAAGGCTTTCCACTAGATGTTGAAAATTGCTGCGGGGACTTGTTTCCATTCAGCCACAAGAGCATTAGTGAGGTCGGGAACTGATGTTGTGCGATTAGGCCTGGCTCACAGTCGATGTTCCAATTCATCCCAAAGTTGTTTGATGGGGTTAAGGTCAGGGCTCTGTGCAGGCCAGTCAAGTTCTTCCACACCGATTTCGACAAACCATATCTGTATGGACCTCACTTTGTGCACGGGGGCATTGTCATGCTGAAACAGGAAAGGGCCTTCCCCAAACTGTTGGCACAAAGTTTGAAGCACAGAATCCTCTAGAATGTGATTGTATGCTGTAGCGTTAAGATTTCCCTTCACTGGAACTAAGGGACCTAGCTCGAACCATAAAAAACAGCCCCAGACCATTATTCCTCCTCCACCAAACTTTACAGTTGGCACAATGCATTGGGGCAGCGAGCATTCTCCCGGCATCCGCCGAACTGTGACGACCCTCCCAAACTGTGACGACCCTCCCAAATCTCTTTCTCTTTGCTCTTGCTTTCCTTAATAGAATGTCAGTGGGCGGAGCCGGGAGGGTTCGTCAGCGAGTTGGGACACACCTTTCCCCCCATTCATTGAGGAGACTCTCTATGCAGCCACACTGTTGGATTGTGGCTTGTTTGTTTTGGCACCTCTCCACACCCCTCATTATCACCATCTATAAACACATCCACTCACTGGCACTACTGATTGCTGACTACACACACACACACCATTGGTAATTGTATATAGTTTTACTTTAGTTAATAAATATATTTTTGAGTTATTCCTTATCTCCACGTTGTCTCCCTCTTTGTTACGGGCCTACGAGCCGGTTCGTGACAAAAATCTAGATTTGTCAGTCGGGACCTGCCAGATGGTGAAGCGTGATTCATCACTCCAGAGAAGGCATTTCCACGAACTGACTTGTTGGAAAGGTGGCATCCTATTACGAGCTCTTCAGTGAGGCCATTCTACTGTCAATGTTTGTCTATGGAGATTGCATGGCTGTGTGCTCGATTTTATACACCTGTCAGCAACGGGTGTGGCCGAAATAGCCAAATCCACTAATTTAAAGGGCTGTCCTCATACTGCTGTATATATAGTGTATGAAGGGGTGTCCTCATACTGCTGTATATATAGTGTATGAAGGGGTGTCCTCATACTGCTGTATATATAGTGTATGAAGGGGTGTCCACATACTGCTGTATATATAGTGGATGAAGGGGTGTCCCCATACTGCTGTATATATAGTGTATGAAGGGGTGTCCTCATACTGCTGTATATATAGTGGATGAAGGGGTGTCCACATACTGCTGTATATATAGTGTATGAAGGGGTGTCCTCATACTGCTGTATATATAGTGGATGAAGGGGTGTCCTCATACTGCTGTATATATAGTGTATGAAGGGGTGTCCTCATACTGCTGTATATATAGTGTATGAAGGGGTGTCCTCATATATATATAGAACAGTATAGATATAGATATATAATATAGAACAGTATAGATATAGATATATAATATAGAACTGTATAGATATAGATATATAATATAGAACTGTATAGATATAGATATATAATATGGAACTGTATAGATATAGATATATAATATAGAACTGTATAGATATAGATATATAATATAGAACTGTATAGATATATAATACATAACAGTATATATAGATATATAATATAGAACTGTATAGATATAGATATATATAGAACTGTATAGATATAGATATATAATATAGAACAGTATAGATATATAATATAGAACTGTACAGATTCCTCCTCCCCATCACTACTTTCTGCTGAGACAGGCTTTTAAAGGGATAGCGGTTGGCTCACAGGGTGCCATTTTGGACAAACACACTGAGGACAACACAGCCTGAGAAACATCACGACACATTGACCACCACCACCACCACCACTGACGGTACGGAAAGGTTGTTAAAACGAGCGGGACATCGACTGACTAATATTTAGAGGGCTGATTTGTTTCACTCGGCGGAGTGACTTTATAAGATCGGCCAGACATCTTGAAATCCTCCTGTGGGAGATGTTGAAACAGGAGCTAAATACTAGGAGGCTTTTAGTGTAGGACTGACTGGTAGTTGTGGGACAGGCCGGTCAAACCACACAGAGACGTAACTCACAGACGTCAACATTAGCCGGGAGAAACATCACAGCGGATCAACTACCACGGCTAAAACCAGATTTGGTAAAAGCGACCTGACAAAATAACGTTAAAAAGAGAAACAGTGCTTTAAACAACATCTGGTGACCAACACGTCCCTCTGGGCTCATATAGCAGATGAGGATATATATAAGTCACTCACCACCCAGCCTGAATAGACAGTATTTCAGTGGCGCGTAAGACACATCAGGGAGGGTGGTCACGTGTGTTTGTGAGGGCAGACGTTCTGGGTTTGAGCCTTCGGGGTTAAGAGCTGAATCGGGAGGAAGTGTCACGCGAAGCAAACAGTGCGACATCCCTTTTACACTACCTAATACAATACGTTTCCCTGTGGGCTTGGCTCTAGACTGGTCCCAGATGTCATGTGTCTTCCTTGTCACGTTAGGTACGATGACACTGAAAACAGAGTTCTAACCCACGCTAGCGACGTCCCCCCGAAAACAACCATTCAGAGAGCTGGTCAACAGACTGCTAAAGGATTGGAGAGTTCAACCTGGCCTACACTGTCTCAAGCTCATTTTAAAAATGTGCTTCATTGGTCTACATCAACAACAACAAGAACATCTTTCATCCCACACCCTGAACGGAGCGCAGAACGACCTACATTATGTGAACGGAATTCAGTGTCATAGCCTTGGAACCAGAGTAATGCATTCTGGGAAATATTTATAGAGAATCCGAACGCGTGAGAATACATGCACGCCACACTGAATGAAAACACGTGCTTCCTTCCTAAAACGGGGAGGAAGAGTCAGTGGTTTCAGCCACGTTACCATGACAATAGGCCTACAGCTAACAGGACTTCAAATCGTCCCCGTCCCCCCTTCCCTTATCAACAGTGACACAGACCTTCTCAGTAGTGTATTGACTTACATAACGGTTACATAGCAAGTGAAACTGCGGTGAAACCTAGCCTACATTCAAGTAAAGCACTGGGGGTCACCTTCACAGAGGAAACAGGTTCTCATTACAGTCAAGCGTTTGCATAAGTTGAAACAGAGTGACATTTATGCTAGTCGTTTCATTTTGAAACACTTCTAAAAACAGGAGACAGTCGAGACACAAGCTTGTAACGCAGGGTTAATTCCAATCCTATCCTGGGAGGTCCAGACTACCACTGGCTTCCTGTTCTACCTGATAATTAACAGCACCCACCTGTTGTACCAGGTCTAAATCACTCACTGAGGAAAATAATGAAAACATTGAAATAGGCTTCAAGGTCCAGATTTGAGGCTTCTAATGAGTAGGCCGCCGAAAAAGAGGACCGAGCACGCCCCCATTCTCAACGACGGGGCTGCAGTAGAGCAGGTTGAGAGATTCAAGTTCCTTGGCGTCCACATCCCCAACAAACTAACATGGTCCAAACACACCAAGACAGTCGTGAAGAGGGCAAAACAATGCCTATTCCCCCTCAGGAAACTGGCAAGATTTCGCATGGGTCCTCAGATCCTCAAAAAGTTCTACAGCTGCACCATCGAGAGCATCCTGGCTGGTTGCATCACTGCCTGGTATGGCAACTGCTTGGCCTCCGACCGCAAGGCACTACAGAGGGTAGTGCGTACGGCCCAGTACATCACTGGGGCCAAGCTTCTTGCCATCCAGGACCTCTATACCAGGCGGTGTCAAAGGAAGGCCCTAAAAATTGTCAAAGACTCCAGTTACCTTAGTCATAGACTGTTCTCTCTGCTACCACACAGCAAGTGGTACCGGAGCGCCAAGTCTAGGTCCAAGAGGCTTCTAAACAGCTTCTACCCCCCAAGCCATAAGACTCCTGAACATCTAGTCAAATGGCTACCCAGACCCCTCTTTTACGCTGCATTCACCTATGCATTATCTTTAACTCTACCTACATGTACATATTACCTCAATTACACATGTACATATTACCTCAATTACCTCGACTAACCGGTGCCCCCGCACATTGACTCTGTACCAGTACCCCCTGTATATAGCCTCTACATTGACTCTGTACCGGTACCCCCTGTATATAGCCTCCACATTGACTCTGTGCAGTACCCCCTGTATATAGCCTCCACATTGACTCTGTACCAGTACCCCCTGTATATAGCCTCTACATTGACTCTGTGCAGTACCCCCTGTATATAGCCTCCACATTGACTCTGTATCGGTACCCCCTGTATATAGCCTTCACATTGATTCTGTACCAGTACCCCCTGTATATAGCCTCCACATTGACTCTGTGCAGTACCCCTTGTATATAGCCTCCACATTGACTCTGTGCAGTACCCCCTGTATATAGCCTCCACATTGACTCTGTGCAGTACCCCCTGTATATAGTCTCCACATTGACTCTGTACAGTACCCCCTGTATATAGCCTCCACATTGACTCTATACTGGTACCCCTGTATATAGCCTCCACATTGACTCTGTACCGGTACCCCCTGTATATAGCCTCCACATTGACTCTGTACCAGTACCCCCTGTATATAGTCTCCACATTGACTCTGTAGTACCCCCTGTATATAGCCTCCACATTGACTCTGTACTGGTACCCCCTGTATATAGCCTCCACATTGACTCTGTGCAGTACCCCCTGTATATAGCCTCCACATTGACTCTGTGCAGTACCCCCTGTATATAGCCTCCACATTGACTCTGTACCAGTACCCCCTGTATATAGCCTCTACATTGACTCTGTACCGGTACCCCCTGTATATAGCCTCCACATTGACTCTGTATCGGTACCCCCTGTATATAGCCTTCACATTGATTCTGTACCAGTACCCCCTGTATATAGCCTCCACATTGACTCTGTACCGGTACCCCTTGTATATAGCCTCCACATTGACTCTGTACAGTACCCCTGTATATAGCCTCCACATTGACTCTGTGCAGTACCCCCTGTATATAGTCTCCACATTGACTCTGTGCAGTACCCCCTGTATATAGCCTCCACATTGACTCTGTACTGGTACCCCCTGTATATAGCCTCCACATTGACTCTGTACCAGTACCCCCTGTATATAGCCTCCACATTGACTCTGTACCAGTACCCCTGTATATAGCCTCCACATTGACTCTGTACCAGTACCCCCTGTATATAGTCTCCACATTGACTCTGTACCAGTACCCCCTGTATATAGCCTCCACATTGACTCTGTACTGGTACCCCCTGTATATAGCCTCCACATTGACTCTGTACCAGTGCCCCCTGTATACAGCCTCCACATTGACTCTGTAGCGGTACCCCCTGAATATAGTCTCCACATTGACTCTGTAGCGGTACCCCCTGTATAGAGTCTCCACATTGACTCTGTACCAGTACCCCCTGAATATAGCCTCCACATTGACTCTGTACTGGTACCCCCTGTATATAGCCTCCACATTGACTCTGTACCGGTACCCCCTGTATATAGCCTCCACATTGACTCTGTACCAGTACCCCCTGAATATAGCCTCCACATTGACTCTGTACTGGTACCACCTGTATATAGCCTCCACATTGACTCTGTACTGGTACCCCCTGTATATAGCCTCCACATTGACTCTGTACCGGTACCCCCTGTATATAGCCTCCACATTGACTCTGTGCAGTACCCCTGAATATAGTCTCCACATTGACTCTGTACCGGTACCCCCTGTATATAGTCTCCACATTGACTCTGTACCGGTACCCCCTGTATATAGCCTCCACATTGACTCTGTACCGGTACCCCCTGAATATAGTCTCCACATTGACTCTGTACCGGTACCCCCTGTATATAGCCTCCACATTGACCCTGTACCGGTACCCCCTGAATATAGTCTCCACATTGACTCTGTACCGGTACCCTGTATATATCCTCCACATTGACTCTGTGCAGTACCCCCTGTATATAGCCTCCACATTGACTCTGTGCAGTACCCCTGTATATAGCCTCCACATTGACTCTGTACCGCAGTACCCCCTGTATATAGCCTCCACATTGACTCTGTACCAGTACCCCCTGTATATAGCCTCCACATTGACTCTGTACCGGTACCCCCTGTATATAGCCTCCACATTGACTCTGTACCGGTACCCCCTGTATATAGCCTCCACATTGACTCTGTACCGGTACCCCCTGTATATAGCCTCCACATTGACTCTGTACCGGTACCCCCTGTATATAGTCTCCACATTGACTCTGTGCAGTACCCCCTGTATATAGCCTCCACATTGACTCTGTACCAGTACCCCCTGTATATAGTCTCCACATTGACTCTGTACCGGTACCCATTGTATATAGCCTCCACATTGACTCTGTACTGTACCCCCTGTATATAGCCTCTACATTGACTCTGTACAGTACCCCTGAATATAGCCTCCACATTGACTCTGTACAGTACCCCTGAATATAGTCTCCACATTGACTCTGTGCAGTACCCCCTGTATATAGTCTCCACATTGACTCTGTACCGGTACCCCCTGTATATAGCCTCCACATTGACTCTGTACCGGTACCCCTGAATATAGTCTCCACATTGACTCTGTACCAGTACCCCCTGTATATAGCCTCCACATTGACCCTGTACCGGTACCCCTGAATATAGTCTCCACATTGACTCTGTACCAGTACCCCTGTATATATCCTCCACATTGACTCTGTACCGGTACCCCCTGTATATAGCCTCCACATTGACTCTGTACCGGTACCCCCTGTATATAGCCTCCACATTGACTCTGTACCGGTACCCCCTGTATATAGCCTCCACATTGACTCTGTACCGGTACCCCTTGTATATAGCCTCCACATTGACTCTGTGCAGTACCCTGTATATAGCCTCCACATTGACTCTGTACCGGTACCCCCTGTATATAGCCTCCACATTGACTCTGTACCGGTACCCCCTGTATATAGCCTCCACATTGACTCTGTACCGGTACCCCCTGTATATAGTCTCCACATTGACTCTGTACCAGTACCCCCTGTATATAGCCTCCACATTGACTCTGTACCAGTACCCCCTGTATATAGTCTCCACATTGACTCTGTACCGGTACCCCCTGTATATAGTCTCCACATTGACTCTGTGCAGTACCCCCTGTATATAGCCTCCACATTGACTCTGTACCGGTACCCCCTGTATATAGCCTCCACATTGACTCTGTACCAGTACCCCCTGTATATAGCCTCCACATTGACTCTGTACCGGTACCCCCTGTATATAGCCTCCACATTGACTCTGTACCGGTACCCCCTGTATATAGTCTCCACATTGACTCTGTACCGGTACCCCCTGTATATAGCCTCCACATTGACTCTGTACCAGTACCCCCTGTATATAGTCTCCACATTGACTCTGTACCGGTACCCCCTGTATATAGTCTCCACATTGACTCTGTAGCGGTACCCCCTGTATATAGTCTCCACATTGACTCTGTACCGGTACCCCCTGTATATAGTCTCCACATTGACTCTGTACCGGTACCCCCTGTATATAGTCTCTCTATTGTTATTTTACTGCTGCTGTTTAATTATTTGTTAGTTTTATTTTCATTTCTTTACTTAACGCTTTTTTTCTTAAAACTTCTTAAAGCATTGTTGGTTAAGGGCTTGTAAGTAAGCATTTCACGGTAAGGTCTACACCTGTTGTATTCAGCATTTCACGGTAAGGTCTACACCTGTTGTATTCACATTTCACTGTAAGGTCTGCAACCTGTTGTATTCACATTTCACTGTAAGGTCTACACCTGTTGTATTCAGCATTTCCCTGTAAGGTCTACAACCTGTTGTATTCAGCATTTCCCTGTAAGGTCTTCAACCTGTTGTATTCAGCATTTCACTGTAAGGTCTACAACCTGTTGTATTCAGCATTTCACTGTAAGGTCTACACCTGTTGTATTCAGCATTTCCCTGTAAGGTCTACAACCTGTTGTATTCAGCATTTCACTGTAAGGTCTACAACCTGTTGTATTCACATGTGACAAATAAACATTGATTTGAACACGGCACTAGGCTAGTTCAGAAGACAGGTTGTAGTTTTTAATGCCCTAATATCAGGAACTGGCGGGCAAAAACGTTTGATTAAACAAAACAAATCAATCAAATGACTTAGAATTAAGGAGAAAAGAAAAATCTATATTACAATCCTGAAATCAGCTATAACTGTCAATTGAAAAACAAAGCTTCAAAGGCTGTTACAGTGAACCCCTGAATACAGAACATGAATGGGGAATTCGCTTGCAGACACAGTCAATGAGAAGTAAAAAAGATCTCTTCCTTAGTTGTTCATTTAGTCGAAATCGACTAAGAGCCACAAAACCCCCAGATTCTTAAGTAGTTCAACATGTTATTACTCCAATCTCGTGGAAGTGACTTGTCAAGACACGTTTTTTTATTTGTATTTTCGTCAACAACAACTTTATATTGAAGGAAATATGCATTGACATTTTTCCTGCACATGCGCAGTTGGCTGCGAGACCACCCGTTATAAGATCCGATGACGTATTTCTACGCATGCCAACGTCAGTCGGGGATTTGTACTGGGAGAAGCGGTTGTGGCTTCTCTTCATAGTTTCACTGTCTTTGGTGTCGCCTGTCAGCCCCATCTGCTATAATAGAAGGAGCAATGGAAGAGTTGCTGGCGTTCAGTGTGGCATTCAGTGAGTGCATTGAACTGCTTGTTGAACTGCTTTGGATCAAGTGGAATTACATGCATTTCCCTGGTCCATTTAATACTAATATTACATTGTTAAAGTAACTATTGTGTTCAACAAAACTCGCCCGTTGCAGAACATAATGCTGACATGGACAAGCCGGACTAAATGCTGATGGAGCAGGAATACACAACTAACTCCAGTGATGATGTTCGGGCCTCTTCCCCGACACCCTTTTATGTTGTTGTTGTTGTTGTTGTTGCAAAAAGACGTATCATCTTGTATTGTAAATGTGAATGTAATTATAATGTCTTAACATTTTGGCAGGCTGGCTTCTCAGCCAAGTTGCCTAACCACGCCAAGACATGTGAATTGCTGTCTTCTATCTAGCCCGTGCGTCCTGGTGGTTCTCTGTGCAAGGTAATGCGCGGGGTCTGAAACATTTCTCCGGCTTGTTGTCAAGACTTGGTAGCTAGAGGTTGCGAGCCAAGTGAGCAACATGTAGCCAGCCGTCTAGCTACTTGCTAGTCAGTTAGGCCAGCTAAACACCTTGATTTGTAGTTAGCTGGCTGGCTGGATGGCTGGCCCGCCGGCAACCCGTTATATAAATCTTGCCTGCCTCTTTATCGATTTAAAACCCCAAACAGGTTGCACCCAGTTGTAATATATTGTCGCTTACCTTCGCCTTGTCCAGCGGGGTGAATCTCAAGTCGTGCACAAAGGGGTTCCTAAATGGTGGAGCCAGTTCCTTCTTCCCATCTCCTTCCCCGGGACACCGTCTGATGGTCGGGAACCTCATCCTCAACCAACCCGAGAGGATGCAACCTGGACCGGGGGGGAAAGCGACAGCGGCGATTCTTCTTCTTCTTGTTGTTGTTGTCTTGTGTAAATCTCCACGGCGTTGTTTTCGTGTGTGTGTGTGTGTGTAATTGGGCCACAGGTTGTTATCCTGGTTCCCAAGAGGCTGCAGGATTAGTGGAGGATCATGTATCTGAAGTCGGCTGGTCGTCTGCAGTACGCAGCACTGATGATGTTGGACCTGACTGGAGTCCCCCTTCCTGGCTGCTGCTGCTGCTTCACAACGCATGCGCCTACTAGGCTTCAGTTGAAATCACTTTACTTTACTCAAGATAAACATATACCTGTTAGTCATTTAGCAGTCGCCCTTATCCAGAGCGACTTAACACTAGTGAATCCATAACGTGATATGTTCGCACTGGTCCCCCCGTGGGAATCGAACCCACAGCTCTGGCGGTGCACGTGCCATAACGCTAGCGGACTAAGCCACACGTGTTCTCACGTCTTTGCTGTGTTTATGACACGTTTATGACACTATTCAATGTTTGCAGAGCTTATAACACATTATAATAATGTGTGTGGTGTTTATGTTTGTCCTGTTACACACAGTCTATAATATAAATGTTGTTGTTGTTGTTGTTGTTGGCATATACCAACTTCCCCCTGAGGCACTCGCGGCGAGGAGGGTCACAGCCAGGGTCCCCATTGTCGAGGGAGGCAACCTGCCGCTTCTATATTGGTCGGGAATTGTGGGATTCGTTATTATGGTGCTTGGCTATTTCTTTATTTTTTGTTATTTTTTTTTAAATGCATTGGTATTTCAGTATTTGGTATTTATTCATCAGCATTTGCATGAAGTAATTTGCACATAAAAACTTACGTCTTTAATCCAGTGCCATGTAATAAGTGTGTTTTTACAAGCAGCACACCAGGTGTAAATGTAGTCTGTTTTACATTTCTTCACAATCCAACGTACATACTACTAATCTAATAATCTAAGAGCTGAATTGACCAATATTGCTGAATTTTTCCTCGGGCTGCAATTTATGCAAATCACGAAGCATTGTAGCGGGCTAATTATTTGTCTCTTTTAACAGTAAGAAGAGATGAGAAACCTGTCCCTTTTTTTTGGTGATGCTGCTATGGCAACAGGTGACTTTTCTTTCTCGTTGACCGCCTCTCCTGCAGCCTGCTAATGCAGTATGACCAGTGAGTACAGTAGGTTTTGCATGCTGTAGGCCTACATAGCAAATGGCCAATCATTAAGCGTCAGCACTGATTTAAAGGGCCAGTGCTGTCAAATAGCGTCATATTCCTGTGTTTTATATATATATATACACACTGCGTGTAGAAAACAGACTGACCAGGTGAATCCAGGGGGAGGTTGTTCATAATGGGTTTTTTTTTTACACTCTGTGTATATTTTCACACTGAGGTTGGAGTAATATTGTGAAAATGATGATAAAGCCCATTTAGTGTAGGACCTGTTTGAAAAGACTCCCCCACACCCCCCACCCAGACCACACCTAGACAGTCCGAGCTAAATTCTTGTTTGAGAAATTGCTCTTTGCTAAGAAGTTATTTTTCTTTCTTTTTGACCATTTTAATTTGATCTTGAGATTTAAAAAAAAAAAAACGGCTGCTTTGGACCTTTAAGTCTTGGTGCTGATTCCCAAATTGCACCCTATCCCCCTATATAGTGCACTACTTTGATCCAGGGCTGATAGTGCACTACTTTGGTCCAGGGCCCTAGGGGACAGGGTGGTCATGTGGGACTCAGTCCCAGCAAGCTATCCTTTCATTAGATGGTGATGAAGATAACCATTGAAGAAGTTAGCCTTACTCACACGGCCAATCCTGCTAAAATGCTGGTTGGATTAGCCTTACTGTTCCTTTGGGAAAACACATATTATTATTATTATTATGTAGGAGAGTTCAAATGGTTATTCCATCAAACTTCATATTATTATAATAGTACACAACGCAGAACAGAACAACCAGGTTAAGGGTCAGTGGCCAAGGCCCCGCGAACAGGAATATTCCACTTTCAGACAGAAATGGGGGGGGGTCAGATCGCTATGATCGCCAGGAACTTTACTTTTTGTGTGTCTATTATTTTATTTATTTATTTATTGTTGCGCTACTAGTGCTGCCTGTTGATGGTTAAAGTAGGCAGTTACAGTAGCTGAATGATATTAACATCGTCTGGGTTTTTATTTATTTAATTAAATGTATTTTACGTTTCATCTGGGTGCCTACGACACCTACTAACACCCTGGCGCCTGCCGTGGCCCCGGCTCTCCTCGGTCTGAGAGACGACAGAGAGGGAGAAGAACTTGGCAGATGGTGCGTTGGACACTGATGTGTGTCCCTGTCCTGTCTTTTCACAATACTACTGCAGATCCACATAAAAGCCTCAAAGACAGCCGCGGTGTCGCGCCTCATTTCTTGGTTCTCCTGTGGTACATAAGAAACCCGCTACAATTATTATTATTACTATTATTATCGTTTTGATACTCAAATTAAATTAATTGGTATTCAACTTTCAACAGGTTAGCTACACCTAGAATCCAAGGAAGAAGGAAGGAATCCTATGTCTATTATCAGTACGATTTAGACGTTGGCTTCTTGCTTAAGACAGTGGGAGACGTGGAGATAGTGAGGTTTATTATGGGATGGACAGAATCAATAGAGAACAGCCTCAGGTCTGAAGAGACCACTTCCTCAGATGGTTGCCTGGCCGTGTGTGTGTGTGTGTGTGTGTGTGTGTGTATGTGTGTGTGTTGGAGTTGCACCACCACTCTATAGCTGGCAACGGGTCTTACAGCTGTTGTAATGAAAAGGAATGTGAATACCAGACCTGTGAAATGAGTTACGATAATGTATCACAGTGATTTATGCTCATTTGACAACACTGATATAATTTCTGAGATGAAATGAGACAACATGACAATTAGACTACACTAGCATACATATTTAAAGATATTTAGAGAGAGTGGAGGATCTGTTCATTGTGATATGGTACGGTTAAAGAATTGCATAATAAACATTTGGATAGTTTGGTGTAGTATTTGGTAGGCGTATATTATTACTGAACAATTTCAACAATTTTGCTGAGTTACGGTTCACATAAGGAAATAAGTCAATTTAAATAAATTCATTAGGCTAAATCTATTGATTTCACTTGACTTTGCAGGTTCACAGCCATGGGTGGGCGTGGGAGGGCATAGGCCCACCCACTTGGGAGCCAGGCCCAGCCAATCTGAATGAGTTTTTCTCCACAAAAGGGGTTTATTACAGACAGAAATGCTCCTCAGTTTCATCAGCTGTCCGGTGGCTGGTCTCAGACGATCCCGCAGGTGAAGAAGCCAGGTGTGGAGGTCCTGGGCTGGAGTAGTTACAGGTGATCTGTGGTTGTGTGGCCAGTTTGACGCACTGCCAATTTCTCTAAAACAACGTTGGAGGCAGCTTATGTTAGAGAAATGAACATTCAATTCTCTGGCAATAGCACTGGTGGACTTTCCTGCAGTAAGCATGCCAATTGCACACTCCCATAAAACTTGAGACATCTGTGGTATTGTGTTGTGTGACAAAACTGCACATTTTAGAGCGGCCCTTTATTGTCCCCGGGACAAGGTGCACCTGTGTAAGGATCATGCTGTTTAATCAACTTCTTGACACTGGCCAGGTGGATGGATTATCTTGGCATAGGAGAAATGCTCACCAACAGGGATGGAAACAAATATGTGTACAAAATCTGAGAGAGAAAAAAGCTTTTTGTGCATATGGATCATTTTGGGGATATTTTACGTCAGGTCATGAAACACGGAACCAACACTTTACATGTTGCGTTTATATTTTTGCTCAGCATAGTTGGACTCTGTATCAGTGTCTTTGAATGGTGCAGAAAAGCCCCCAAAAAAAAACCTGGAATGTTATTTTCTTAGTATTTCATATTCACTGATCTCAATCCATGCATTTTTTCTAAGAGTTTTTAAAAGGCAGTGTTCAAATAAAAAGCAGATCGATACCCCTATTTAGAGTGACTTCTAGAACGATCTAGAATCTAGAAGAACAAACGCTCCAAAGAATCCCATCTCAACTCAACGCTGCCATCTCGTGGTATGTTTTATAAACTGCAAAAACTAGGCTCACGCAAAAACAAAATACATATTTTGCATTTTTTTGGTTGTTTGGGAATATGTGGTTCAGTTAGTTTGTGGTATTTTGTGGTTATTTGAAAATAAAGAAGAGCCGCACACTCTAGGAGCTCAGATGCAAAAAATATTTTATGTCCAACGTTTCGACAGGCAAGCTGTCTTCATCAGGGTATAATGTCTTCATCAGGCAAGCTGTCTTCATCAGGGTATAATGTCTTCATCAGGCAAGCTGTCTTCATCAGGGTATAATGTCTTCATCAGGGTATAATGTCTTCATCAGGGTATAATGTCTTCATCAGGGTATAATGTCTTCATCAGGCAAGCTGTCTTCATCAGGGTATAATGTCTTCATCAGGCAAGCTGTCTTCATCAGGCAAGCTGTCTTCATCAGGGTATAATGTCTTCATCAGGCAAGCTGTCTTCATCAGACAAGCTGTCTTCATCAGGGTATAATGTCTTCATCAGGAGAGCTGTCTTCATCAGGGTATAATGTCTTCATCAGGGTATAATGTCTTCATCAGGCAAGCTGTCTTCATCAGGGTATAATGTCTTCATCAGGGTATAATGTCTTCATCAGGCAAGCTGTCTTCATCAGGGTATAATGTCTTCATCAGGCAAGCTGTCTTCATCAGGGTATAATGTCTTCATCAGGCAAGCTGTCTTCATCAGGCAAGCTGTCTTCATCAGGGTATAATGTCTTCATCAGGCAAGCTGTCTTCATCAGACAAGCTGTCTTCATCAGGGTATAATGTCTTCATCAGGAGAGCTGTCTTCATCAGGGTATAATGTCTTCATCAGGCAAGCTGTCTTCATCAGGGTATAATGTCTTCATCAGGCAAGCTGTCTTCATCAGGGTATAATGTCTTCATCAGGCAAGCTGTCTTCATCAGGGTATAATGTCTTCATCAGGGTATAATGTCTTCATCAGGCAAGCTGTCTTCATCAGGGTATAATGTCTTCATCAGGCAAGCTGTCTTCATCAGGGTATAATGTCTTCATCAGGCAAGCTGTCTTTATCAGGCAAGCTGTCTTCATCAGGGTATAATGTCTTCATCAGGCAAGCTGTCTTCATCAGACAAGCTGTCTTCATCAGGGTATAATGTCTTCATCAGGAGAGCTGTCTTCATCAGGGTATAATGTCTTCATCAGGCAAGCTGTCTTCATCAGGGTATAATGTCTTCATCAGGCAAGCTGTCTTCATCAGGGTATAATGTCTTCATCAGGCAAGCTGTCTTCATCAGGCAAGCTGTCTTCATCAGGGTATAATGTCTTCATCAGGGTATAATGTCTTCATCAGGCAAGCTGTCTTCATCAGGGTATAATGTCTTCATCAGGCAAGCTGTCTTCATCAGGGTATAATGTCTTCATCAGGCAAGCTGTCTTCATCAGGCAAGCTGTCTTCATCAGGGTATAATGTCTTCATCAGGCAAGCTGTCTTCATCAGACAAGCTGTCTTCATCAGGGTATAATGTCTTCATCAGGAGAGCTGTCTTCATCAGGGTATAATGTCTTCATCAGGCAAGCTGTCTTCATCAGGGTATAATGTTTTCATCAGGCGAGCTGTCTTCATCAGGGTATAATTTCTTCATCAGGCAAGCTGTCTTCATCAGGCAAGCTGTCTTCATCAGGGTATAATGTCTTCATCAGGCAAGCTGTCTTCATCAAGCAAGCTGTCTTCATCAGGGTATAATGTCTTCATCAGCTTGCCTGTCGAAACGTTGGACATAAAATTATTTTTTGCATCTGAGCTCCTAGAGTGTGCGGCTCTTCTTTATTTTCAAGTTTTCCATTCCGCTAGCCAGCACCTTGCCTATAGCCAGCACCTCGCCTATGTATGTGCTTTTCTTTTTCTTCTATTTTGTGGTTATTTGCCATTGTTTAATGTATTTTGTGGTTGTTTGAGTTAGTTTGGGGTATTTTGTGATTGTTTTCCATTGTTTAAGGCCCAGAAGATCAAAGGTGGAATCACCAGTACTTGGCTAACCAGCTTTCATGTCTGTAATTTGGCAGCTTTTGAGGTTGATGGGTAAATTATTGCCGTTTTGGGTGGTTTGTAGTAGTTGTTTTGGGTGGTTTGTAGTAGTTGTTTTGGGTGGTTTGTAGTAGTTGTTTTGGGTGGTTTGTAGTAGTTGTTTTGGGTGGTTTGTAGTAGTTGTTTTGGGTGGTTTGTAGTAGTTGTTTTGGGTGGTTTGTAGTAGTTGTTTTGGGTGGTTTGTAGTAGTTGTTTTGGGTGGTTTGCAGTAGTTGTTTTGGGTGGTTTGTAGTAGTTGTTTTGGGTGGTTTGTAGTAGTTGTTTTGGGTGGTTTGTAGTAGTTGTTTTGGGTGGTTTGTAGTAGTTGTTTTGGGTGGTTTGTAGTAGTTGTTTGGGTGGTTTGTAGTAGTTGTTTTGGGTGGTTTGTAGTAGTTGTTTTGGGTGGTTTGTAGTAGTTGTTTGGGTGGTTTGTAGTAGTTGTTTTGGGTGGTTTGTAGTAGTTGTTTGGGTGGTTTGCAGTAGTTGTTTTGGGTGGTTTGTAGTAGTTGTTTGGGTGGTTTGCAGTAGTTGTTTTGGGTGGTTTGTAGTAGTTGTTTTGGGTGGTTTGTAGTAGTTGTTTTGGGTGGTTTGTAGTAGTTGTTTGGGTGGTTTGTAGTAGTTGTTTTGGGTGGTTTGTAGTAGTTGTTTTGGGTACCTTTAGTGAAGAGGCCTAAAACCCATACCTTTAGTGAAGAGGCCCAAGTTAAGAGGCCGGAATCCTATACCTTTTCAACTCCAATCAAACTACATAGGTTTGCAACCAGGAGTCAACCACAGAATGAACAGGGTACTGCAGAGTTTGTGAACCCACCGGAGTACATTCCGTCGTCCAAAATTAGAGGCGCAGCGGCCACATTCAAGTATATTGTGCTAGTAGGCCTATGTCTATTGGAACAACGGTTAACTTCCCAGCGAACGCCGAACCGATAAACACGGTCTCACAAAACATTTAAAATAAAGGAGCGGCGCTTGATTTATGGGCAATTCCACGGTAACGGAATTACACTTTGACTCCGATTTTTTACTTAAAAAAAAAATGTATGTCAAACAAAAAAACATTTGATTTCAAAGTTTAACAAACCATACGACTCTATGCACAAGGACTACTGTGAACAATTTACACAGGAACAAACCATACGACTCTATGCACAAGGACTACTGTGAACAATTTACACAGGAACAAACCACACGACTCTATGCACAAGGACTACTGTGAACAATTTACACAGGAACAAACCATACGACTCTATGCACAAGGACTACTGTGAACAATTTACACAGGAACAAACCATACGACTCTATGCACAAGGACTACTGTGAACAATTTACACAGGAACAAACCACACGACTCTATGCACAAGGACTACTGTGAACAATTTACACAGGAACAAACCACACGACTCTATGCACAAAGACTACTGTGAACAATTTACACAGGAAATGTTCACAAAAACAGTTACTGGAAGAACTGTGCAGATGCAAAGTTTGTTAACACAATTACGGTAAAATCTCCCCGTTTTTTTTAATCGACCACGTTTTCCAAACAATTTTTAAATATCTGCTCTGCATTAAGATTCAAAGATGTCTGCAGAACGTGACACCTACCTTGAATACATTTTTTTGTTGTTGAGGGAGAGAAATGTGAAAATATCTTCAATAATGGGAAATCAGCAGTTGCTAAATCAATTTTTTGGACTTAGAAATGAATGATGTGTACTTGAAGAAAATGTGTTCTTGAAGAAAATTACTTTCAAATACCTTTCATGATCTTAGTTCAACTGTCATACCCAATCAGAACCCAAAATATAAGATTGTTTTACTCCATGTAAACAAACATTAAAACAGCCTCAAAACATAGTTAAGACATAGTTAGGTCTGTCTATGAATTTGAAAGGGCTTGCATTTCTCCAGCCCAAGCTCTTTACTGAAACCAGGGGCGGGGAATCCGCTTTGTTATTGTTTCTACTGCTGATTGTCGCTTTAAAGAGATGTTGGTTTTTGGTAAAGGAATTACAAGCCATATAAGGCAATGTTTACAGAAGGCAAATCACTTCTCAAAAAACGAAATCTAAGTGTTTATATTCATTGGTATAGGGGTCTTCACGTCAACATAATTGTGTTTTGATATATTTCAAATACATTCTAAGACTTTTTCTTTCTGGTAAATGTTTTTCTAAGACCCATTTTCCATCTGTTTGACCAGAAATCAAAGCCTTTACTTATTCCACTTTTTTGTGGGGGGGGGAAATGGTTGAAAAATTTAGATATGACTTAATTTCAATAGACTCTTAACTTTCATTTTGACAAGCAATTGGACATGCTCCTGAACTTGACGTTGGTGCTCATGGGGCCTTTTCAGATTGAAATGCCCTTTATCTTTCTCTATTGGAATGTTATACTCCAGTCCAGAGTTTATAAATGGGAAGGCTTGATGATTCCAGAGGAAGTTTTATGTTTAGCAGTAGACCATACAACTTCCGGTTGAGACATTTGCACACACAACAAAAAAATATATATATTCCACAACTACCAACTTCCAAATGTTCCAAAATGAAACGACATTCATTTATTAAACAATAAAATATCCAACAAGCCACGAGAAGCGGTGAAAAAGGACCATCTCACCTTCACCAAAGACCCTTTCAGATATCAGCTCGACACAACTGTCGCTTCAGCCATTGGCCAGCGACACTGCTTCTTCTTCATGTGAATTTCCGGCAGACTTGAGGCCTTTCTGTGTATTGCTGCCCTTTCTCCGTTCACAATGTTAATAACATTATTTTATCAAACATATTTCAATTCAAAGGGAAATGTGAACGGTAAAAAAAAAACCACTAACCCTGCACCTATAAAAGCAACCCCTCCTTATCCCACTACATTCCCCCTAACCGTCCCTACACCTGGCCACCGGACCGGGAGGACGGGACTTCTACCAACACCTGGTTTAATAACAAACACCGATTCGGTTTGTTTTGTTTTATTTTATCCTGATTTGTGTTGCTCACCTCGGCATGAATGTGCCACTCGACGTCCAGTTGATGTAGTATGCGCAACACAACATTAGGGAAATACATGCGCCAGGTTGTAGTGCGCTGAAAGTGTTTTATTATAAGGAACCATCTCAGCACCACAGTTGTACAGGACGAACAGAAGGACAGGTAAGCGCTCTCACTACTGTCCTATATTGGATTATGTTTTGTACACGACTCGACTGACGGTGACTGAATGTTGTCGATATAATAAAGCCAAGTCCGCCTCGGTGCTGGAGAACCGGGTTCCTCGGCCGGGCTTGGGCTTGATGAGCGCTGCCCGGTTCACCACAACTCATCCCTCACTCAGATCTTTATGGTGGCACATTTAGCTGATCTGACATAGGTTTATTTTTCAACATAATTGTAAGAAAGTTCATCCCGGGAGTCTCGCAGCGTGGCCGAGTCTTCTGTAAAGACAGGTACATTAGATACTAGATAATGTTGTCTGTCTAGGGAAGCTACCGCCGTCTGTCTAGGGAAGCTACCGCCGTCTGTCTAGGGAAGCTACCGCCGTCTGTCTAGGAAGCTACCGCCGTCTGTCTAGGAAGCTACCGCCGTCTGTCTAGGGAAGCTAACGCTGTCTGTCTAGGGAAGCTAACGCTGTCTGTCTAGGGAAGCTAACGCTGTCTGTCTAGGGAAGCTAACGCTGTCTGTCTAGGGAAGCTAACGCTGTCTGTCTAGGGAAGCTAACGCTGGCTGTCTAGGGAAGCTAACGCTGGCTGGCTGGCTGTCTAGGGAAGCTAACGCTGGCTGGCTGGCTAGGGAAGCTAACGCTGGCTGGCTGGTTAGGGAAGCTAACGCTGGCTGGCTGGTTAGGGAAGCTAACGCTGGCTGGTTAGGGAAGCTAACGCTGGTTGGCTTTCTGGCTAGGGAAGCTAACGCTGGTTGGCTAGGGAAGCTAACGCTGGTTGGTTAGGGAAGCTAACGCTGGTTGGCTTTCTGGCTAGGGAAGCTAACGCTGGTTGGCTTTCTGGCTAGGGAAGCTAACGCTGGTTGGCTAGGGAAGCTAACGCTGGTTGGCTTTCTGGCTAGGGAAGCTAACGCTGGTTGGCTTTCTGGCTAGGGAAGCTAACGCTGGCTGGCTAGGGAAGCTAACGCTGTCTGGTTAGGGAAGCTAACGCTGGTTGGCTTTCTGGCTAGGGAAGCTAACGCTGTCTGGTTAGGGAAGCTAACCCCGGCTGTCTCATTTCCAGCTAGCCAGCCAGGTAGTGAGATGTCTAGCTAGTCAGCTAGCTACAGCCAGTATTTATTTGTTTACACCACTAGCTACCAGCCTTTAGTTCATATTATCTGATAGTTAAATAACAATGGTCAATTGGCAAGCGGTCTCTTTTTACATATCGTAAACTACGGCAGTGAAGAAAGCTGCTAAAAACAACCAACCAGTTTAGTTAAACATATTGAACGTAGCTTGCAAAACAGGCTGGCTTGTAAACATTTCTAGCCAGTTTGCTAGTTGGTCTTTCCCAACGAGCTGTCGCATGTGGGGTGGGACATTCTGCACAGGACCGGCCAGTGATGTCCTTGACTCTGGGTTTCACCATCAGCCTCCCCCCCTGGTCCCCCGTCAACTCCACGGATATTATCACAGCTAATACGGTATGTTGGTAGAAAATAAGATGGTTTTTTTTTTATTAGGTAGCTGGCAGGCACAATCTTTCGTCAAGAGAAATGACACACAACTCCGGTGTCCTGTTGTCCTCTGGTCGGAATTGGTCATTGGCATCACAGTGAGGGGGTAATGCACAGCCGGTATTTCTATGTCGTGATACTACTGAGTCAGTGCGTGCGTCCCACATGGCAAACTATTCCCTATTTTAGTGCACAATTTTAGTGCATATATATATATATATATAACAATATTTTTTTTACAGAGCTCTGGACAAAAGTAGTGTACTATATTGGAAATGAGGTGCTATTTGTGATGCAAACGCTGCCCTGCTGCGTACAGTATTTTGCCTTAAGGCGATTGTGTGCGTTGGACGCTTGAGTGGATATCTGACACACAGAACAATCATCTTCTGTGCTCATGGATCATTTGTTTTTTTTTGTTTCCTGGAAGATTTTCCATCTTGGCTGATGTTTCCAATGTTTACACTTAACAGCAAATGAGGCTAGTAGTTGGATTGACGTTAGGTACTGGTGATAGTGACGTTAGGTACTGGCGGCAGGTAGCCTAGTGGTTAGAGCGTTGGACTTGTAACCGGAGGGTTGCAAGTTCGAATCCCCGAGCTGACAAGGTAAAAATCTGTCGTTCAGCCCCTGAACAAGGCAGTTAACCCACTGTTCCCCGGGCGCCGAAGACTTGGATGTCGATTAAGGCAGCCCCCCCCCCCACACCTCTCTGATTCAGAGGGGTTAAATGCGGAAGACACATTTCAGTTGAAGGCAACTGACTAATAATGGTGACTTTGACTTTGACGTTAGGTACTGGTGATAGTGACGGTTAGGTACTGGTGATGGTGACGGTTAGGTACTGGTGATATTGACACATACAATTATCTGTAAGGTCCCTCAGTCGAGCAGTGAATTTCAAACACAGATTCAACCACAAAGACCAGGGAGGCCACCTGTTGGTAGACGGGTCAAAATAAAACAGCAGACATTGAATATCCCTTTGATCGGTGAGGTTATTAATTCCACTTTGAATGGTGTATCAACACACCCAGTCACTACCAAGATACAGGCGTCCTTCCTAACTCAGTTGCCGGAGAGGAAAGAAACCACTCCGGGATTTCACCAGGAGGCCAAAGGTGATTTTTTTTTTTTTTTAAACAGTTACAGTTTAATGGCTGTGATAGGAGAGAACTGAGGATGGATCAACAACACTGTAGTTACTCCTTAACGCCAATCTAATTGAAAGAGCGATAGGAAGGAAGCCTGTACGGAATAAGAATCTTTCAAAACATGCATCCTGTTTGCAACAAGGCACTAAAGCAATTATCTTTTTGTGCTGAATGCAAAGGGTTATGTTGTGGTCAAATCCAATATCAGATTTGCCACCAGGACACATCACTGCACTCTATACTCCTCTGTAAACTGGTCATCTCTGTATACCCGTCGCAAGACCCACTGGTTGATGCTTATTTATAAAACCCTCTTAGGCCTCACTCCCCCCCCTATCTACTGCAGCCCTCATCCTCCACATACAACACCCGTTCTGCCAGTCACATTCTGTTAAAGGTCCCCAAAGCACACACATCTCTGGGTCGCTCCTCTTTACAGTTCGCTGCAGCTAGCGACTGGAACAAACACTCAAACTGGACAGTTTTATCTCAATCTCTTCATTCAAAGACTCAATCATGGACACTCTTACTGACAGTTGTGGCTGCTTTGTGTGATGTATTGTTGTCTCTACCTTGCCCTTTGTGCTGTTGTCTGAGCCCAATAATGTTTGTACCATGTTTTGTGCTGCTATCAGGTTGTGTTGCTGCCTTGCTATGTTGTCTTAGGTCTCTATGTTGTGTTGTCTCGTCGTGTGTGTGTGTGTGTGTGTGTTATATATTTAATCCCAGCCCCCGTCCCCGCAGGAGGCCTTTCGCCTTTTGGTAGGCCGTCATTGTAAATAAGAATTTGTTCTTAACTTGCCTAGTTAAATATAAATGATAAATATGACACATTGCTGAGTACCACTACATATTTACAAGCATGGTGGTGGCTGCATCATGTTATGGGTGTGCTTGTCATCGGCAAGGACTAGGGAGTTTTTTAGGATAAAAAGAAATGGAATATAGCTAAGCACAGGCAAAATCCTAGAGGAAAACCTGGTTCAGTCTGCTTTCCAAGACACTGAGACAAATTCACCTTTCAGCAGTACAATAACCTAAAAACAAGGCCAAATCTACGCTGGAGTAGCTTACCACAACGACATTGAATGTTCCTGAGTGGCCTTGTTACAGTTTTGATTTAAATCAGCTTGAAAATATATGTGAAGACTTAAATGGCTGTCTAGCCATGTTCAACAACCAACTTGACAGAACTTGAATTTTAAAAAGAATAATGTGCAAATATTGTACAATCCAGGTGTGCAAAGCTCTTAGACTTACCCAGAAAGACTCACAGCTGTAATCACTGCCAAAAGGGGGTTCAAACATGTATTGACTCGGGTTTGAATACTTATGTAAATTAGACATTTCTGTATTTTCATTATCAATAAATGTGCAAAAATTGTAAGCACATGTTTTCACTTTGTCATTATGGGGTAAATGTACAGTGTTTTTACAGTATTCGATCTCTACTGAAGTGTACACAATGTGCCAGTATTTGCTCACAATCGTACCACTTCTTCTTCTTCCCTTTCTGCCCACAGCATGCGGTGACTGTGAGGCAGCCCCCGCCTGAGACTGTACGATGAAGAGCCCGGTGCACAGGTCTGTTTGTGTGACTACGGGGCCTGAGTGTATGTGGGTCTTTCTAGAAGCTAGTGTACCAGTGAGGATTTCCTACACTGGACAACTTGTTACAGCTGTTGATCAGTCGTTGATAATAATCTGCCAATTGTTTTCAAGTCATTACATTAAGATGGGACTCCCGAGTGGCGCAGCGGTCTAAGGCACTGCATCTCTGTGCTAGAGGCGTCACTACAGACCCTAGTTCGAGTCCAGGCTGTAATCACAACCGGCTATGATTGGGAGACCCATAGGGCGGCTCACAATTGGCCCAGTGTCGTTAGGGTTTGGCCGCGGTAGGCCGTCATTGTAAATAAGAATTTGTTCTTAACCGACTTGCCTAGTTTAAATAAAGGTTAAATCTATGGGGGGGATCATAGCTATATTAAATACAATTAATGAGTTGATTAACCCTTTATCATGGTTGGTATCTTGATGGATTTATCCAAAATCGTGTGACATGAAACATGATTTTTCTGACCATGCGTTTATAGCAGTGTAAGCTGTCGTTTTATGTCATGCATTAATCTGTTAAATTAGATATTAAACATGAACCCTGTAGGGATCCTGGATCTAGTTGTTACATCATATATTAGTCAGTCAAATGTATATATTAAACATGAACCCCGGTTGTGAGAGAGCCTGGAATCGAACCAGGGTCTGTAGTGATGCCTGTAGCACTGAGATGCAGTGCCTTAGACCCGCTGCTTAGTCATTTGAATATCAATGCATTGGCAAGGCCTAAACAATTCATTATTCTTAGTGGTAATGACCTACCTATTTTTTGTTTTTTTTACCAGCTTTTTTTTTGGTGGGGGGGATTCTATATTAGACCCTATGTACAATTATATAACATTGAGGTTCTTGAAAATTACAATGAAGTGCTTTAAAAAGTCCCTGAATTTGACTTGCCAAATGTCTGTATGCACCCTGCTTTAAATTATGTATAGTCCTAGTCCTATATGTTGTTGTATAAGTAGAGTTAAATGATGTATAGTCCTATATGTTGTTGTATAAGTGGAGTTATGGGCCAATTTGCATATAGTCACTTGTATTCCTCTAAGTACATGTGGAACTGCATTCAAATCATATTTATTTTAGTTTCAAACCATTTTTTAACATTTTTTTTTTTTGATCCCAATAGTCTCATTCTTTCTAGAAAGACCCACGTGTGTAAAGCAGATGCATTTGGTACAGCAGGTATGCAGGAATAACGTGTTGTTGTTCAGGTGTAGGGACGTGGAGAGGCAGGCTGCCTGCCTGCAGACTGAGCAGCAGTGTGTCCCTGTCTCCCAGCACATCCCCAGCAGCATGTGGTTCATCAGGTAGTTAGATTTACGTTATTTTGTCCTGTTTGTCCTGTTTTGTGGAGTGCATACGTTTCGTACTGGTCCCCCCCCTGTGCGACTCGAACCCACAATCCTGGTTTTGCAAGCGGCAGGCTCTGCCAACTGAGCCACACGGGAACCAAAGTTGTCCATAATGCAACGTTTGGGTTGCTAGATGTTCGCGTTAGCATGCATTGAATGGGTACAAATATATTCTGGTAACTTTCCCAAGTTTTCCGTGAATCCCGGGTTGGAGGATTCCTGGATTTCCTGCTTATTTCAACCTAATTCCAGGAATCTTCCAGAAACCCTAAACCTAGTCTTTGTAATGAGGAGGTCATGGTAGATCCCTGGACTACTGACCTGGTCTTGTCTAGGTGATTTATGTATTGTGTACAGGCCTCTAATGTCTATATTTTCAAATTGTATTGAATGTGAAGTGCTCCGTGCACAGCACGTCTTACCCAGGCTGTCCATTCTAGCTGTCCATTCTAGCTGCCCACCTGGTGATAACGAGCACCAGAATGGAAATAAGTCGGCTGACTTCATAAAAAATAATTACGTTTATTTGAATGCATGTATTTTTTTTACTCAAATAGCTGAGGCAACTTTGTGTGTGTGTGTGTGTGTGTGTGTGTGTGTAATAAAATTCTTTCATCCATTCATTCAGGGACGCGTGTGGAATCGTTTGCGGGGTAATCACCTGGATGTTGGTGTTCTATGCTGAGTTTGTAGTGCTCTTCGTCATGCTGTTGCCTTCTAAAAACCTGCCCTATAGCTTAGTCAACGGGACTGTGTTCAACACTCTGGCCTTCCTGGCTCTCGCCTCTCACTTCAGGGCCATGTGCACCGACCCTGTGAGTTGACACTGGACACACCTATACTCTGCTCTGACTGTACACTTTACACACCACACTGGGCTCTGTAAACTTGACATACTGGTGTTGTCCGGGTTGTGTTCAGTTGGGCACAACACCGTCCGTAGCAAAACGTTTTGAAAACAGTTAAAGGAAAAAGAGTTTTGTTGTTGTTGGGATAAGTTCAGGTAGTGGCTGCCTCTCTATTCGTTTCAAAACGTTTCCTCCTGTTTTGTGCCTAACTGAACATGACCTTACTCACATATATCAAGTTGCTGCCTCTTTCCCAACAATGCAGTAGTACTAGAGAACAAAACAAAACCCACGAGAAATAGAAATCAGAAGAACATGAGAAAGTAAGTTAGCTATATACAGGGTCCGTTCCAGGGTCTGCTGCTGGAAAAACGTATGTGTTATGACTTTACACCCCTTTTAATGGAAGCCTCTCCAACATAATCCCGGTAGAATCAGGAATTCCCCAGGGCAGCTGTCTAGGCCCCTTTACTTTTTAAAAATCTTTTCTAACAACATGCAGGCTTTGAGTAAAGCCAGTGTGTCTTATCTATGTGGATGACTCAACACTATACCCGACAGCTACTACAGCGACTGAAATGACTGCAACACTCAACAAAGAGCTGCAGTTCGTTTCAGAATGGGTGGCAAGGAATAAGTTAGTCCCAAATACAATGCTTTTAAGTTTTTTTATATATTTAGGACAAATCATTCACTAAACCCTAAACCTTGACTAAATATTGTAATAAATCCTGTGGAAATTGGTGGCAGAGGTGGTTAGCGCTAACAAAGCAGTCTTGTAGCATAGCCTCCGAAACTGAGGACCATTTCTCAATGGAGCGAGTCACGGCTACTTCCTGTTTCAGCTTCTCCTTCTAAACAGTGTATGTTGTCCGGAAGGTTCAGAAAAGCCCAGAAGCGGTTACGAGAGTCCCGTTGATAGCAAATCCGCAATTGGAGGTCAGAGGTGGCCGGGTTTTCTATTCGCTTTAATCTCGCCAGCGCTCCTCTCTCCTGCCTCGTTTCCGCCTGCGTTCTTCTCTTGGATAGCCTGATAATAGGGTCGGAATTACACAAATATCCCAGGGCAGATGAGGCTATGTTGAAGCCAGAATTTAGGTTTCAGTAACTGCCCATCTGATGTTCAAAAGTTCCTGTCAATCATAAGTTAAAAACAAAAAATCACAAAATAGCAAAGAGTCAGAGCTCGCAAGACCACAGCCCAATACAGTAATGCATCATCTTCAACTTAGAGCACATCAATATTCTAGAACGCTGCCTGACCACTGCAGCAGTACGACCCATTTGTGCCAACATGTGAGTCATGATAAGTCATGTCAACTCATTGCTGTTGTCTGTCCTATAGGGAGCTGTGCCAACAGGGAACGCCACTAAAGAGTACATCGAGAGTCTTCAGCTGAAGCCCGGACAGGTGGTCTACAAGTGTCCCAAGTGCTGCAGCATCAAGCCTGACCGGGCACATCACTGCAGGTAGGATGACCCGGGTCATCTCTCTGAATGACTGGCTCACGTCACTGCAGGTAGGATGACCCGGGTCATCTCTCTGAATGGCTGGCTCACATCACTGTAGGAAGGGAACCAGACTTTGTCTCCCTGGCACTGCTTTTGCTGATAGTAGCTATTTTGAACAAGGGTGTGATGGCTAGTTGTTTTTACCTGAATACGCTGACTGTAAGTCTGCTAAATTATTAACATAGAAATGTAATGGAAATGACAGAGGACACTGCAGGTAGGGTGACACTGCCCAGAGGACACTGCAGGTAGGGTGACACTGCCCAGAGGACACTGCAGGTAGGGTGACCCTGACTGACACCGCCCAGAGGACACTGCAGGTAGGGTGACCCTGACTGACACCGCCCAGAGGACACTGCAGGTAGGGTGACACTGCCCAGAGGACACTGCAGGTAGGGTGACCCTGACTGACACCGCCCAGAGGACACTGCAGGTAGGGTGACCCTGACTGACACCGCCCAGAGGACACTGCAGGTAGGGTGACCCTGACTGACACCGCCCAGAGGACACTGCAGGTAGGGTGACCCTGACTGACACCGCCCAGAGGACACTGCAGGTAGGGTGACCCTGACTGACACCGCCCAGAGGACACTGCAGGTAGGGTGACCCTGACTGACACCGCCCAGAGGACACTGCAGGTAGGGTGACCCTGACTGACACCGCCCAGAGGACACTGCAGGTAGGGTGACCCTGACTGACACCGCCCAGAGGACAGAGGACACTGCAGGTAGGGTGACACTGCCCAGAGGACACTGCAGGTAGGGTGACCCTGCCTGACACTGCCCAGAGGACACTGCAGGTAGGGTGACCCTGACTGACACTGCCCAGAGGACACTGCAGGTAGGGTGACACTGCCCAGATGACACTGCCCAGAGGACACTGCAGGTAGGGTGACCCTGCCTGACACCGCCCAGAGGACACTGCAGGTAGGGTGACCCTGCCTGACACCGCCCATAGGACACTGCAGGTAGGGTAACCCTGACTGACAATGCCCAGAGGACAGAGGACACTGCAGGTAGGGTGACCCTGACTGACACTGCCCAGAGGACACTGCAGGTAGGGTGACCCTGACTGACAATGCCCAGAGGACAGAGGACACTGCAGGTAGGGTGACCCTGACTGACACCGCCCAGAGGACAGAGGACACTGCAGGTAGGGTGACACTGCCCAGAGGACACTGCAGGTAGGGTGACCTTGACTGACACTGCCCAGAGGACACTGCAGGTAGGGTGACACTGCCCAGAGGACACTGCAGGTAGGGTGACCTTGACTGACACTGCCCAGAGGACACTGCAGGTAGGGTGACCCTGACTGACACTGCCCAGAGGACACTGCAGGTAGGGTGACCCTGACTGACACTGCCCAGAGGACACTGCAGGTAGGGTGACTCAAAGTCCCAGTTGATCAGACGGGCAGGACTTCTCCCTCCGTACGGTATAGTAGGTGGGCGGACGTCCTAGCTGAGGCAGACTGTCTGCCGTGACTTTAGGACCACCAGTTAGCTGAGGCAGACTGTCTGCTGAACACTGTGGCTTTAGGACATCTTGCTGAGAAACAGGGACTGCTTAGTTATTCATTAGTTCTCTCTCTCTGTCTCCTAGTGTGTGTAAGCGCTGCATACGGAAGATGGACCACCACTGTCCCTGGGTTAACAACTGTGTGGGAGAGAACAACCAGAAGTACTTTGTGCTCTTCACAGTACGTACCAGTGAATACTTTACATACTGGAACATGCCATAATGTAGACCCCATTACACCTTCAGCCTGCTACAATAACACAGACAAGTAGCCAACACACAGTACCTATTGGAAAGTTATGGATTAAGATGTTTAGGTTGTCAAATGTTCCATACCCACCCATCTCATGGGAAACTGTTCCATAGCCGCCCATCTCATGGGAAACTGTTCCATACCCGCCCATCTCATGGGAAACTGTTCCATACCCGCCCATCTCATGGGAAACTGTTCCATAGCCGCCCATCTCATGGGAAACTGTTCCATAGCCGCCCATCTCATGGGAAACTGTTCCATAGCACACTGTCTCACCATGAGTCTGTGTTCCAGATGTACATTGCTCTCATCTCTCTCCACTCTCTGGTGATGGTGGTTTTCCACTTCCTCTACTGCTTTGAAGATGATTGGACAAGTAAGTGCTTTTTGACCTTTTTTTTTTTTTTTTTAACCTGGCTTCTCATTGGTTTGATCTAGATCTCATGATAACACAATGATTTGTCAATCAGCACCTGTCAACTATAGCAATGGTCTCTGGTTAAGTATTTCAGACGAGGCAAAACCCGCCCATCTCGTGGGAAACCGTTCCGTACCCGCCCATCTCGTGGGAAACCGTTCCGGACCCGCCCATCTCGTGGGAAACTGTTCCGTACCCGCCCATCTCGTGGGAAACTGTTCCGTACCCGCCCATCTCGTGGGAAACTGTTCCGTACCCGCCCATCTCGTGGGGAACCGTTCCGTACCCGCCCATCTCGTGGGAAACTGTTGAAGTTACTCTACTAGTTAATCTGCCTCTAGTAAAGTCCATAAAGGACAGCGCTCCTTTTTAGTTTGACGTCCGATACTTCCTCACACTCGGTATTCCTTTTGGTCGCTGTACGTTGCTCAGCTAGTGTACGCGATGCTCAGCTAGTGTACGCGATGCTCAGCTAGTGTACGCGATGCTCAGCTAGTGTACGCGATGCTCAGCTAGTGTACGCGATGCTCAGCTAGTGTACGCGATGCTCAGCTAGTGTACGACTGTCTGTGTGTGATTTAAACTCTGAATATTGTTCAATTTTGGAAAAAAAACGAAAGTTTATTTGTAACATTGACCCATGTCGCGTGCCGTAGTTTAAAAACTCTGTAGATGGTGCTAAAACAATGACGTCATAACTGAATCCCGACATCTTTATTCACCTTTTGCCATTGTCCCAGTCATCTATCTGAAAAGACATGTGATGTACAATATGCTTAGCATCCAGCTGCCTAGACCTCATCAGCCCATCTAGAAATGTCGCTTTCACTGTGCTGTGAGTGTAAATGTGTCCCCTCCCTCCCTCCCCTCCTGAACTCCAACTCCCAGAGTGCAGTTCCTTCTCACCTCCTGCGACCGTCATCCTCCTCATCCTCCTGTGCTTTGAGGCCCTCCTGTTCCTCATCTTCACCTCTGTGATGTTCGGGACTCAGGTCCATTCCATCTGTACAGATGAGACGGTAAGTAGTAGATCAGCATGTTCCTCTCTTTTCCCCTTTCACCTCCTCTTCATCAGACCTGGGTTAAATACGTTGTGGCAAATGCTTTAGGTGTGCTTTATATAGCTTGACTGATGTGCAGGCTGGCGTTTGCACTTTTTGGGACTATTCCAGCTAGGCCTGTTCCATTTGGCGGTTTCAGCTAGGCCTGTTCCATTTGGCGGTTTCAGCTAGGCCTGTTCGATTATATGGGCAAACTTAATCAAGTGCACCTCCAAGTATTTGCCATGTGTGTTTAAGCCAAGTCTGCTCCTCACTGCTGTTGTTTTGATGTTTGATCTACTGTGTATGACCTATGACCTATGAACCTTAACCTCTCTACAGCAGCTTACCCATATAGAGGTGAATCCACTTGAGGGGAAATTTTCACTTAAGTGTCCTGAAAATTGGACTCAAGTTGAAGTTAGTGTCTAAGAGTGTTTTATAGAAGGCTCTGCTTGTAGTAGGATCATCTCTGTGTGGGATTTATGAGTCCAGTCTTGTTTCTACAGTAACAGCCATTTTCTTCTATAAAAGAGGTATTCAACTTGGAACATGAAATTCAGCTCAAGGCTTGCTGATATTCTGTTGAGATTACTGTCAACAAGTAGGAAGAAAAGTGTCTGTGTGAGAGGATCAGTTTCCTCTCTTGTACCATCATAAACCATGTAGTTAGTAGACTGTAGACCTCTGTGTGTGTTATATGCATGTCTGTACAACGTTTAGTGCTTTAAAACTCTTAACCAAACTAACTCTGCTTTCTTGCTCTAACGTGTTTTTGTCTGCAACTTCAGGCCTGATTGGGTAGTCGGGGGTGTAGTCAGGGCTTTTCTATGGCTGTATTCTCTCTCATGGAGCCTCACAAGTGGGGAAGGATGTTCATTAGACCTCAGTGTACAGTGTGTTGACATTTAGTCAGTACAGTCCATTCAGAAGGTAATCAGACCCCTTGACTTTTTCCACATTTTGTTACTTTACAGCCATATTCTAAATATATAATTTTTATTTTTATAATCCCTCATTAAAAAAAAAAACCTTATTTACATTAGTATTCAGACCCTTTGCTATGAGACTCAAAATTGAGCTCAGGTGCAACTTGTTTCCAATGAACATCTTACAACTTGATTTGGAGTCCACCTGTGACATAAATTCAATTGATTGGACATGATTTGGAAAGGAACACGCACTGTCAACTGTGGGACCTTATATAGACAGGTATGTCAGAGCAAAAACCAAAGCCATGAGGTCGACGGAATTGTCTGTAGAGCTCCGGGACAGGATTGTGTCGAGGCACAGGTCTGGGGAAGGGTACAAAAAAAAAAAAGTCTGCAGCATTGAAGGTCCACAAGAACCTTCAAGCCTCCGTCATTCTTCAATGGAAGAAGTTTGGAACCGCCAAGACTCTTCCTAGAGCTGGCCGCCCGGGCAAACTGAGCAATCAGGGGGAGAATGGCCTTGGTCAGGAGGTGACCAAGAACCCGATGGTCACTCTGACAGAGCTCCAGTTTGTCTGTGGAGATGGGAGAACCTTCCAGAAGGACAACAATCTCTGCAGCACTCCACCAATCAGGCCTTTATGGTAGAGTGGGCAAACGGAAGCCACTCCTCAGTAAAAGGCACATGACAGCCCGCTTGGAGTTTGCCTAAAGGACTCTCAGATCAAGATTTCCTGGTCTGATGAAACCAAGATTTAACTCTTTTGGCCTGAATGCCAAGCGTCACGTCTGGCGGAAACCTGGCACCATCATCCCTACGGTGAAGCATGGTGGTGGCAGCATCATGCTGTGGGGATGTTTTTCAGCGGCAGGGAGTGGGAGACTAGTCAGGATCGAGGGAAAGATGAACGGAGCAATGTACAGAGAGATCCTTGACGAAAACCTGCTCCAGAGTGCTCACAACCTCAGCCTGGGGGCGAAGGTTCACCTTCCAACAGGACAACGACCCTAAGCACACATCGAAGACAACGCAGGAGTGGCTTTGGGCAAGTCTCTGAAAGTCCTTGAGTGGCCCAGCCAGAGCCTGGACTTGAACCTGATCAAACATCTCTGGAGAGACTTGAAAATAGCTGAACAGCGAAGCTCCCCATCCAATCTGACAGAGCTTGAGAGGATATGCCGAGAGGAATGGGAGAAACTCCCCAAATGCTGGTGTGCCAAGCTTGTAGCATCATACCCAAGAAGACTTGAGGCTGTAATCGCTGCCAAAGGTACTTCAACAAAGTACTGAGTAAAGGGTCAGAATACTTCCGTTTTTTTTCATTTTTTTATACATTTGCGAAAATGTATAAACTTGTTTTCGCTATGTCATTATGGGGTATTGTGGTGTCATTATGGGGTTTTGTGTGTAGATTGACGCGGGACAAAAACAATTCAATCAATTTTTAGAACTAGGCTGTAGCTTAACAAAATGTGGAAGAAGTCAAGGGGTCTGAACTTTCTGAATTGCCCTGTACATTTAGCCTCTGGCCATTTAGTCATAACTTAAGCCACTTTTTTTTTTTCTTTTTTTTTTTTAGAGTGAAAGTGGTTTTAAATCAAAAGGGGGAAAAAGCAAAGAGGATCCTGTGATTTAGTCAGTTAGCGGAGGGAAGTAGTTTTGATTTGGTACACACACACAGTACACTGAAGTTTGGTTGTCTCTCGTTTTTTCAGGGCATAGAACAGTTGAAAAAAGAGGAGAGAAGATGGGCAAAAAAAACTAAGTGGATGAACATGAAAGCCGTAGTTGGACACCCCTTCTCCATAATCTGGTTTATCCCGTTGACCCAACCTGGGAAGGCGCATGGGAAGGCTGAATCCTACCAGTATGTGGTCTGAGCTTAGCCACCCGGGTGGTGGGGAAACCCCCAGACTCTGAGACAGAGGTGTATTAAACACCGCCCGGTTCCAACCACCCATCCCTCCACCTCACCCGGACTCTCCTCCCCAACACTCCTTGACAATGCTGAACGTGATTGTAATCCCTCTAATTCTGAACGACTTAATCGCTTCTGCTTTCTACATTGACACAGTTTTATTTGTTTTTTTTTATGTTGCTTGGGAACAAAAGTCAAGTGGAGTTGCAGAGAAAAATATCTATTGTAAAACTTTCAAACGTGCCTGTTTTTTTTAACTCTTATGTATGTTGTTTTTCTGAATCACTTTTCCCTCTGTGTCTCTCCTCTCGCCGAGTGCCAGTTAGTTGGTGCTATCATGTCAAGTCAGGAGTTGGCATAATAGCACGAACCGATCTGGCACTCAGGCTACCTTCCGTCCTCCCTGTCAGTCCAAACTAAACCCTCCCTCCTGCCTTGTGATTTCATCTCTGATACACAACTAACCCAGCACAGGGAAACACGCATTGTCTTTTCACTAGGCCTGTACAGTTGACTGTTTTTGAGAGGCTTTTTAAAGCCAGGTGGAAGTATAGTGTGTTGAGGATCAGTAGGTTAGCCATCTTACTTTTGTGAAACACTCCATATTTTCTTGTGTTTTTAAGGAAAGTTACAGTCTACATGCTGCTCATTTCAAGTTTATCCTTCTTTAGGAACAAGAGAACATGGGGTTGTTTCAGAATTTTTGTGTAAAATTTGGCAGTAACTCATTGATCTTGCTTTCTCATTTCTATGTGTGCCAAGTTCTGCATATAAGTCTTTATTTTTTTATTATGTATATTCTGGAGAAAATACGTTTTTATGTTGGAATTAAACTTACATTTTTGAGTTATTCAGGAGACGTGGAAACCAGAGGTCGCGATTCACAAAACTAACTTAACAGTTCAAATATAATTTGAAGTAAAATAAGAGTATTACTAAAATATTAACCAACAAAACATACAGTATACAATATACAGTAGTAGTTTTACTTCAATATCTATATATATCAAGCTGGCTACACATCATAAATCATGACAAATATGCACTTTTTTCCTGAGATTTATCTATCAGTGGAGTTTATAAAGGTTATTTTTTCCTCATTATCTTTTGTATGCTTGAGAACTTAATTGGGCCGGTTTCCCAGACACCGATTTTAAGTTTAGTCCCAGACTAAAAAAAATCTCTATTCAATCTCTCTTGATAATGCTTTTGAGTCGTGGACTAGGTGTAATCTGTGTCTGGGGAAACCGGCCCGTTGTGTCATTGTTTAACATTTGGGATTGTTCTTCACCTGGATCTTTTCTGTTGTGTTTCTGTTTTTAGTTTTGAATGGAATGGTTGTTGAGGAGGACTGTCACCTAACTGAGGACGTGTCGCCAAATGGCACCCTAGTCCCTCTTATAGTGCACTACTTTCTATGGGCCCCTGGTCAAAAGTAGTGCACTATAGAGGGGAACAGAGTGTCATTTGGGATGCGACCTGACGCTGCTGCTGTGAGTGTCTTGCCTGTGAGCAAGCTAGCGAAGACCTAACATGTTTTCTTTTTTTCACTGACATTTTTCAACACTTTGGCACAGAGAATGAATAAATATTTCCCATTTGTTTAATAAGCAGTTATTTGTTTTCTATGTCATATATCCATATTAGTTATCTTACTCTGAGAAACTGTTGTTTATATCGTGTTCTTTGCAGTGTGTGTTTTTGTATGCATGTCCCCTATATATCTATCCTCACTCTGCGTTGGCTTTGGTTAACTGGGAACCGATGTGTCTCCTATTTTTCTACTGAAGCTTTTAACTGTCTCTCTGAGCATTGAGGCTGTCAGACTGGCTGCTTTCTGAATGCTATGGGACGGAGGTAAGCCTGCAACCCAGGGCATGAAGGTCGTGCTGCACTTAACCCAACGTTACTGTGGAATGAATGAGTTTTCTAAACAACAAAGCATGACGCATGTATTTTCTGAAAGTTTCTTATGGCCTCCTGAATGGTTTATAGGTTGACGTTTTTTAAGACCCGGGATGCATGGACCGTCTTCATTGACAGAATTAGTCTGGAGTCTGCTCACTGTGTTGTCGTGTGCCGACTTCCAACAACACGTAGAACAAGACAACACTGTCAGTGTCCGTGCCTTGTCAGAAATAATATGGCCTGGTTTCCACGGCCACGGTTTGTCCATTTTGAGCATGCATGTTTAGTCCAAGAAGAGACTTCATCTGGGTTCTAAACCAACCACTTTAGTCACGTTTCTCCACTGGATCTCCCATTGAAACCAATGCATGACTAAGGGAAACTTAGGGCCCCTAAATAATGAAATGTTTTGATTCAGTTTCCTCTTGTCTACAGCTCACTGTGTTCTCTCTCTTTGTTCCAGGGCATTGAGCGTCTGAAGGGGGAGCATGCCAGGTGGGAGAAGACTTCCTGCTGGGAGGCAATGAAGGCAGCGTTTGGAGGGCCATTCTCCCCATCCTGGCTCAGTCCCTTCTCTGACCTCCGCTGTAAGAGGGATCCCAACGACCACGTGGCGCTGCCGCAGGGGGAGATCATCGAGGAAGACGTCATAGAGATCCCACTGGTCTAGTGTCATAGACTCCCCATAGAACTAGAATGAATAGAATGGGCGTGGAATCTCACACCCGGGCAGTTTTCGCTGGTGAACTCGTGGGTCCACTTGCTATGATTGCCTGGTATTGCGATCCATTATGGCATCGCTGACTTAATAATTAGGAGGGTGCTTACATTTGTCCTATTTCAGACATGTACCAGTGTAATATTATACAGGTGTGAATTTGGACATTTTAGTTTTCTGCATATCCCAACTCTCCCTGAGACACCCTTGAGGGTGAGGGGTCTGGACTAGGCTTTTATAGAGATGCCAGTTCTATTCATTCTATTTCTATACAGACTCCACTGGTCTAGTGCGGTGTCTTTTTTTTTTTTTACAGTGCTACTGCTGCTTGGACCAAAGCCTTAAAGGGACCTTTACACCAAATGTCCTTTTAGAATGTCCAGGTCTATGACCCCTGGTGATGTGAATGAGGTACAAGTCCCCAACGAAAGACGAGTTGGATTGACCCCAAAACATGTCTCTTTTCAGTACTCCAGAGCATCTCCTGCATACACAGCTCTGCACGGTTCAGTCGTATTGCGGGAAGACCTCTAGAAAAGGACCTGTGGACTGGGCAGAATCTAGACGGTCCATGGCCTTCTCTCTAATCTTACTTCACTGAGTGCCTTTTTATTAAAAAATTAAAAAACTGTCCAGCTGAGAATTGACAGTTACTGGCCTTGTTCTGCAAGGTATGCAAATGAGGTGGTAACAGTTTTTAACCTTTTTCTATCTGTATCATGTCAGAGAATTACATTTACCTTTACAAGTGTGTTAATTACCTTTACAAGTGTTAATTAAAGGGCCTTTTATCTAAACATTCCATTATTAATGTTCAATAACATACAATTGTCATTTATTATCATTGTCTTCATCTGGAAAATGTAGAGCAAACACTTTTTTTTTATTGAATGAGGGGTTAGGTAATTGTGGGGGGTTAGGGTGATTGTGGTGGGGGGTTAGGGTGATTGAATGAGGGGTTAGGTGATTGTGGTGGGGGGTTAGGGTGATTGAATGAGGGGTTAGGTGATTGTGGTGGGGGTTAGGTGATTGAATGAGGGTTAGGTGATTGTGGTGGGGGTTAGGGTGATTGAATGAGGGGTTAGGTGATTGTGGTGGGGGGTTAGGGTGATTGAATGAGGGGTTAGGTGATTGTGGTGGGGGGTTAGGTGATTGAATGAGGGGTTAGGTGATTGTGGTGGGGGGTTAGGGTGATTTAATGAGGGGTTAGGGTGATTGTGGTGGGGGGTTAGGGTGATTTAATGAGGGGTTAGGGTGATTGTGGTGGGGGGTTAGGGTGATTTAATGAGGGGTTAGGGTGATTGTGGTGGGGGGTTAGGGTGATTTAATGAGGGGTTAGGGTGATTTAATGAGGGGTTAGGGTGACTTAATGAGGGGTTAGGGTGATTGTGGTGGGGGGTTAGGGTGATTGTGAATGACTGTACAGTACTTGATCCTTTTTGTACAGGATGGTAATACTACGATGGTTACTAGGGAGGACTTCTACAGTCAAATGAATGCTCCATATCGTGGGACCGCTGTTGTCTACTCTACCGTCTGAATAAAAGGGAAGTTGTCAATGATATCTTAGTTTTATATATGTACTGATTGGTTCTCATATTATACATGTACTGATTGGTTCTCATATTATACATGTACTGATTGGTTCTCATATTATACATGTACTGATTGGTTCTCATATACATGTACTGATTGGTTCTCATTATACATGTACTGATTGGTTCTCATTATACATGTACTGATTGGTTCTCATATTAGTTTGACTACAGAATAAAGAACATGTCAGAGATTTAAGTGACAAGATGTCATGTAAAGCTTTATTTACAAAACTCTTTAATTTCAATAAATTGATACGCATTTAGTCTTACAGGTCATTACAATATTGTCAATAAAATATACATCTCCACGGTAGTATTCAAAAATTATTTTTGTATAATGATTTTGTAGTGTCGAAAATCCTGATCATGTTTGTATGGAGTGCAGACCGCGGTCATATCGTACCCAGAGACAGAATAGAAACATGTCAGGCGTAACGTGCCATATTACAATCCGTGTACAGTCCGAAGTAACATCAAAAGCCCTTTTGAGGTAATAGAACATGGTTCTCGTGAAATCCAGATTTATTTGAGCCAGAAAAGCGTTTGTGAGGTGGTCCAGCGGGCTGATTGATTGCAGTGGTTGTTGTTGTCACACTTCTTATTCCACATGTGGACAGTCCTTCACTCTTCCTTCTTGGCCTCCGCTGGTTGAGAAGTGGATCCGTGCAGCACCAGTAAACCCGAGAGAGTTAGAGAGATGCCCGCCCACCACAGCGCTGCATGGGTCTCGCCAAAGATCAGCTTCCCAAGGAATGCCTAAAGACAGTACTTAGACTTATGTAAAATGGGACTGGCGACATACATAGGCTATAATACCCTGTATCCATACAGTGATTCACAGATGCTATTGCTCCAATAATGTTGTTCCACTATGGTCTATGTTCTATAGTACCAAAGGCCTACTGTACTGTGTGTTGTTCATATCAATTGGATAGCTGAGATCTGGGGTCGTATTCATGAAGCCTCTCAGAGGAGGAGTGCCGATCTAGGATCAGGTCCTCCTGACTTATTCACTATGATCTAAAAAGGTGAAATTGATCCTATGGTGAACACTCCTACTCAAGAGATTTTTCTGAATACGTGCCGTGATGGATATCAACCAGTTGCGCTCTACTCACAGAGGATACGAAGTTGGATGCGGTGGTGGTGACCGTGGCCCGGGCTGAGGAGGAGGAGTGTCTCAGAGCCTTGGAGAAGAAGGTCCACATCACAGCATTACTGGTGAACAGCAGTCCTCCACACAGCAACCGCAGAGGGATGTGGATCTGGAATACAACACACCACATCACAGCATTAACAGGTGACCAGCTGCCACAAAGGGATGTGGATCTGGAATACAACACACCACATCACAGCATTAACAGGTGACCAGCTGCCACAGAGGGATGTGGATCTGGAATACAACACACCACATCACAGCATTAACAGGTGAACAGCTGCCACAGAGGGATGTGGATCTGGAATACAACACACCACATCACAGCATTAACAGGTGACCAGCTGCCGCAGAGGGATGTGGATCTGGAATACAATAGGACTTGTTAGTGGTCTCTGGTAGAATGCTATCTCTCTCTCACACACACACACACTTTGAAAATGCTACATTCATATAGATACACTCTCACCCATTCGCAGGGTGATGTTTCCTCCTGAATAATCTTGTAGTCCCCATCCTGAGACCAGGTTTTCAGCCCTGTTTCACACATCCCTTTGAGGTAGTCTGAGCCCAGAGACAGCTTGGCCGACGAGGAGGCGACGGCTCCGAGAAAGCCCGCTAATAACGCATAAAATGCACCGGAAATCATGTTTATTTATTCAACATCGAAACTAGACTTGACATGTCAACATATTTAACTACTTCCTGGAGTAAAAAGGGCTCCACTCAATTCAACCAATCAGGTCGTCCTCTGGGGTTCCTCTGACCTTCAGCGGGGGTCAGGGGGAGGACTAGTTCATGCTGGAATAAACAGCGCCTGGAAATAACTCCTGTTCCTTCATTTGTTCCAAACTCTCAAAATGGCTAAGATGAATAAAGGTCCGAAAGCGAACGTGTCGTGGGTGAAACCAGCAGAACCGTCCTTTTTAAAGAAATTCAAGAACGATGTTGGCTTTAAGGAAGGAGCCACCATTGATACCAAGGTATTCCGCTAATGTGCTACGTCAGCTAGCCTATGTCACATGGACTAACGTTAGGCTGGATGTAAGAGCTACAGTGTATATATATAGCTTTTAGTTCTAGTCCTGATTTAGCTAGTCCACTAACGTTAGGCTGGATGTAAGAGCTACAGTGTATATATATAGCTTTTAGTTCTAGTCCTGATTTAGCTAGTCCACTAACGTTAGGCTGGATGTAGAGCTACAGTATATATATGTAGCTTTTAGTTCTAGTCCTGATTCAGCTAGTCCACTAACGTTAGGCTGGATGTAGAGCTACAGTATATATATGTAGCTTTTAGTTCTAGTCCTGATTCAGCTAGTCCACTAATGTTATTAGCTAGCTCTACAGGAGAGTTGACCACACTCCAAACTTATTGGGGGTTTTCTCCCACATAATTCCATTCCTTGACCACTATGGAAATGTCGTTGACACGAAGGGCTATTTATTTCGGCAGATATGTTTACCTTTTTTTAACATGGAAAGGGCGGCTGGTGTGATGCCAGTGTGGTGATATTCAACCTTGTCACTGTTCCTGCAGCGTCTAGAGATGCCAGCCTTGGAGGACGACAGTGGCAGTGATCGTGAAGACGAGCTGCCTCAAGTTGTCATTCTCAAAAAGGGAGATTTGAGCGCTGAAGAAGTGTCACAGATTAAAGGGGTAAAGGATGGCACAGAAAAAGGTAAGAACAATTTAATTGTGCAAATAAATCGGATATAATAGCCTAAACTATCAAGGGAACTTGGTGTTCATTGGCGTGTGTGTCTCTGTACTGTGTGTCTCTGTACTGTGTGTCTCTGTACTGTGTGTCTCTGTACTGTGTGTCTGTCTGTACTGTGTGTCTCTCTGTACTGTGTGTGTGTGTGTACTGGGTCTGTACTCTGTGTGTGTGTGTGTGTGTGTACTTCATCTGCCTCTTCTTCTTGCTACCTACAGAAGACAAGCCTCCTGCGGACGGCAAGATCCTGTTCAAGAAGCCCACAAAGCGCTCCTCCGACAAGTTCCAGGGCATCACCGCCAGCTCTAGCAAGAAGAAGAAGACGAGTGACGGAAAGAGCGAAGGAGGAGATGAAGAGAAAAAGGAGAAGACTGAAAAGAAGGTGAAAAACAAGAGTCTTCTCTCTTTCGGAGAGGATGAGGACGAGGACTAGAAGTTAATTCACAGTGGGATTTTGAGACTAGAGCAATCAACCACACTCATGGATTATGGAACTGATCTACTGCGGGGTTGTTGGCTTTTACTATGGGGCAAAAAGACCCAACAGAGAATCGCTCCACATCGTAGTTTGTCCCCCACTAGACTCAGACCCTTAGACATTACGGGTCATCCCCTCTTTTGGAGGTGGAATCTGGACATGTATCTGAAACAAACCCCCTTTCGTCACGTTCATGATCAAAGATCTTTAGATACATAAGATGCATGCTGTTATTCTTTGTCGACTATAAGGCATGTCTCTGCTGTTGGAAATGTTGTATAGTGAACACACTGTTGGGGCCTATTATCCATCCATTACAACTGTATTCATCCGTCCTTCAGTGGACCCCTCTGGACTTTTCTATATAGCCAACACAGGGTCTGGATCTACGATTTATCAAGGTAACCCGTGTGACAACAGCTACTAAATGGGAAGAAATTGGCCGGTGGTTTTGGTCAAAAATATAGTCTGGAGCGTTGATGTGATACTTTTTTTCTACTTATAGAGTCAATAATTCATTGGATGTACAGATATGTTTTAGCTTCGACAACAGAGCTTCAAGTTAAACACAGCATTGTTGTTTATGCCAAGGTGTTGGATTTTTTTCTGTGATTGTATTGTGTTTTTTTTTTCTAAATGATGGTTTTAGTTGAATAAGTTTGAAATGTAACTATTAAAATACATTTAAGGCCCAACGATAGCATAATACTATATAGTATGTTCTGTAGAAAGCAGGTCTGTAAGTAGATCATTTTACAAGAATGCTTCTCATAGCAAATACCTTTTTAGTTTTCACAATATGCAGAGAACGGTAGTTGAAAACAGAGAGAGACATTTTTATTCCCAAAGAAAATAGTTTTACTTTGACATTTTTAAACCTTACCTCTTCAAATCACAGAGGACTGATTTTTAATTACCTAGGTAGTTAAACTGATAAGAAGGATGGCTTGGAGGTTACAAGCAAAAATAGAATACAAAGTTAATATCAAGTAACCTTCATACGCCACACCCCATAACCTTTGGCTGTAACGTCTACTGAATGTTGATAATTCATAAGTAGACTGACTACATACTGGATGTATATCCAAGTAGTGGAACATGTTCTTTTGAAAACACGTTCAAATCCAAATAGGCCTAGTCCCTTGGCAACCTGGTCTGCCGGTCGCTCTTTCCAACTCCGTTGCTGTCATTGCCATGACAATGATTTGGTATGACGCCATAAACAGACTGGCACTCAGGGCTAAGTCCCTGGCGGTAATAATCGACCCACAAAACCTGACGTTAGTAAACCACATTAGCTGATATAGGGAAACAAATGAAGCCCTTTTTAATCACAGTATAAAAAAAAAACACACACATTGAAATAATTGCCTACCTACCGCCTGAATGCAGTAGGGTACTGGTACTATACATGCACAATTTGTTTAGACTCTTGCCATTCACAAATGCATCTGTCAATCACTACACTCTTAGAACTCAAGGAACCCCCTGGAGTTCCTCAAGAACCTATGCATATCCCACAGTTGGAATAGTTACCACTTTATTACTGTATGTAAATCAGCCATGTTAATATTATATTAGAATATGTAATATGCATAAATATTCAAGGAACATTTAAAAATTGCAGTGTACAAACTTAACATGAACAGGAATGACATTTACGCTAACGGGTGACCAAAAATAACTATCTGAAAGCCATGCTTCCAATAAGCCACGCCTTCAATCTGATAGGCTGCCACCTCCTACAATATTTAATTAAAAAGGTTTTTAAAAAAATAAAAAAAGAACCCCTACCATCACAAAAAGGGTCCGGTTTGAACCTTTACGCTGGAGTTCCCTCGAAGACGCTTTTTAGAGGGGTTTCTTGAGGAACCTTTTTCAAATGTAAACGTTCTGCCGGTGTGGCAAACCAAAAGGTTCTTCCAGACACCTTTAAGAGTGTATAACGATCAGTGGTGACCTGGTATTCAGGCCCCACCGTTCTAACAAAACATGTTTTGGGGGGGATGCCTGTTGTGCATGTTATTTTGGCATTAATACGTGTCACATCAGTTTGCAAACAATGTAAAAAAAAAATAACTTAGGCTCTTTTTTGCATTCTTGAGTAAGACAGGTCCAACATGCAGGTGTTTCAGCCTAGCTCAGTGCTTTCTGTGGTGGTGGGGCAGCTCCAACATGCAGGTGTTTCAGCCTAGCTCAGTGCTTTCTGTGGTGGTGGGGCAGCTCCAACATGCAGGTGTTTCAGCCTAGCTCAGTGCTTTCTGTGGTGGTGGGGCAGCTCCAACATGCAGGTGTTTCAGCCTAGCTCAGTGCTTTCTGTGGTGGTGGGGCAGCTCCAACATGCAGGTGTTTCAGCCTAGCTCAGTGCTTTCTGTGGTGGAGGGGCAGCTCCAACATGCAGGTGTTTCAGGCTAGCTAAGTGCTTTCTGTGCTGGAGGGGCAGCCAGCGGAAAATACAGAGCGTAGGGGTTGGTAATGTTCTCTAGTTGCGATGTGATTGGCTCAGTGTTCTGTCACTCATGGGGACACTACGTCACCACCAAATCTAAGGGTAGAGGTTGAAAATGCAAGCCCCTTGGGTGCTGCCATGGAGTTACATTAGAAGTGTCCATCCAAGAAGGCTCAAGGTCATTGGCCACAGATACAATTACGTCAAATCACGTTATATCGAAAGCAGCTTTGATTGGACTGATCATGTCAACATCATACTTTCAAAATCTTAGCTAGCAAGCTAGCAGTCAATCTACTGGCAAATCCTTTTCAATCCAATGAAGTGAAATGATGAAGAGAAATTATAGATAAAACGTATCGGTGCTCATCGGCCATTGGACATAAACATTACACAACAAGTTTGAAATCGCAAATTCAACAATGAGTGGTTTGGAAGGAATCAGTGGCTAACTGCAAGCATTGCAAAGCAATCACTAGCCTGCTATTCAATGCAGTGGCTGTGTGGCCCCAAGTCTGGGTTCAAGGTTATCTTTTCCAAGCTTAAAATGATAAACATTCCACATTGACCAGCATGACTTTTGCCGCGCTCAAAACAACTGGAAACTCAGAACTGGGAAATTGGATTTCAGTGAGTTCAAGACAACTGGGAACAAACAAGCTCCATCTGGGAAAAAAACGAGTTTTTAACGGTCATCCAACTCGGAATTGCAAGTCGGGAAGTCGGGCCTCTTTCTAGAGCTCCGACCTGAAGATCACTGACGTCATCATGATTCAACCTTGTTTTTTTTCTCTCAGAGTTCCCAGTTGTCTTGAAAGCACCATAAATCCAGAGAATACCAGACTTTGATGACCAAGTGATCACAAAATTTGCCCACGAAAGACCATCGCGCCACATTGCTGTTCATGTGAGCACAGCACATCAAGGTGAGTCCAAAAATGTATTGTATGCTGCTGCATAAATGATGTATTATGCCAGGGAGATATGTATACTGTAGCTAAGAAAATAATACTAAGTGTAAGCTGTGTAGTAAGCTGTTCGTAGCCAATGTCCCTCACCCTAATTTGGCCTATTTTCAGCTCTTCATTTTGCCTTCTGTTCTGACTTGGTGGTGCCCATGTAGACTATAGCCTGTCTTAAAGAAATGTCACCATGGAATATTGTAAGAGCTTTCATTGTCTGCTTATACGCCACCTTTATTTATCCTACGGTTCTGACTTGGTGTACAGGGAGAATACCGTAAGAACTTCTGAATTCTGACGCTGTACATTTCAAAAGTGCTGAACGGCGTCCGTCCTAGTTCGCTCATTGTCTTAATTGAAATTACGGATTGCCTCTCCCCTGTCGCCACCATAGTATAGTTCACATCTCAAGTGTCAGTAGAAACCACATTTGTTTAAGCAAGTCAGCCATATCAGCTATGTTCTTTTAAAAGTCAGTAAATGAGTCTGAATGAACTGTTTCGTTTCCAGACAAGGCTCCGCTGATAGCCAGGTGTAGCAGTGGTAAGATGTGGGGACTGCTGTTGGGACAGCTTTATGTTGGCCCTAACAGTGTGTGGGCACCGCTTGTCACTTATAGTGCAATTCATATATTGTTTAGTGTTGTGTTGTGTAGTGGGTTTGCTGACATGCATCTAAAACATGTTTTTTTTTTTTTGCCCCACCAAGATCTACATGCTAAAATCACCACTGATAATTATTGTGGATTTAAATTAGTGAGGCAAGGACTGCATTTTCATTTTTCCCAGAGTGCACTTGTTCCCTTTGTAAAAACAAATGATGACTCCATTGGGATTGACTGTAAAGTAATGTCATTAAAATGATGTGAATGGCAGTGAAACAGTATAAAATGACAGAAGTTCTCTCTGGGGAACAAATGTAGTAATTCCATTCTATTCTAATTAACGATTAGAATAGAATGAAACAAATTACTTCTCACTAAGGTAATTATGTTCTAACACCCCCTAATTGAAAGGGCATTGTCTAGTCTTGCCAGCATGATTAAATAAGGAAATCATAAAAAGTGCATTTGAGACCAATGCTGACTGGTGTCCATAGAGCCACTTTTGAGCCCTAATGGCTGGCTAGTAGCATCGGAGGTCATTCAGGTTCAATAACATTGAAGGAAACTGACATCCACCCATAGATATTGTATGTCAATGTGAGGCACTGATTCACCATAGACACTTAGCAGCACCCGTGGCTCATCACTTTAACACAACAATATTGTAAATAGCATCTACTCTGTAACTTTTGGTCCCTGAACCTTGAAGGGTAGTGTGGGGAGGGAGGGAGGTAGGGTGGGAGGGAGGGAGGGGAGGGTTGGCCTGGCCCTTGTTTGAAAGAACAGCTTCTCTATAGGTCAGAGGAGAGCACCTGGAGAGGAGAGATGGAGCTAGCTCTGCTATCTGAGGTTAGCCTAGCATACCTAGCTAGCTGCACTCACAGGTGCTCTGGGTGACTCTGTAGACAGGAGATCATTTCCTGTACCGGCTTGCCCTCGAAACAGATCTGATACACTGCCACAAACAGAGGGAACCTGGGAAAGACACAACAGAATGACACAGAGTTAAAATGCAAGAATTACAACCACCTCTCTCTCTCCCATCATAAGATCAAGTCTGGGCTCATGGCTGGGACCACAGGGTAATACAGGTGGAATGGGTGACAGACTACATTTGGCTAGGTACTGTATCTGGATCGATGAGAGAGAGAGAGAGAGAGAGAGAGAGACTCACTTATCCACCAGTCCCTTCTGTTTGAGGATGTGGTAGACTTCAGCTGAGGTAGCAGGACCCTGGAGCTTCTGTCCATTCAACATCTCCTGCTCCAGGACCGCAATAGTCTAGCAGGGAGGCAGATACACGACATATTACCATGTATCTGTGTGGAAGTTAGTAAACAGTATAGGCCTAACTGGAAAAGGTCACATTTCTGAATGAAACAACACATTTTGATTTGGGACGTTGCCACGGGGGTGGTGTAACGTTGCCACGGGGTGGTGTAGCGTTGCCACGGGGGTGGTGTAACCATCCCAGATCTGGTGTAGAGTTGGACATTTGTCCTTACCTTTCCTGTCTCGGCGAAGGCCTCGGCCACGCGTCGGTTGCGTCCTCCATAGCAGGTGGTGATGAGGTCAGCCACGCCGCAGCTCTCCAGGAAGGTTGCAGAGGAGACGACGCCATCCTTACTGAAGAGCTTAGCGAAGGCTATCATCTCCATCAGCCCCAGTCTGATTACTGCTGCCTTGGTGTTGTCCCCACACCTCAGCCCATCACAGAAACCTGCTCCTACCGCTACGATGTTCTGAGGAACAGAGAAGAAAACATACAGGCAGCAGGTTATTACTACGTCGTTACCATTTTACCATGCACACACACACACACACACACACACACACACACGCTGGGCTGGGTACTTAAGAGTTATCTACAGTGTTCCACAGAGCTCTACAGTGTATTACAGTCACCTACAATGCTCCACAGTGTATTAGAGTTACCTTCAGTGTTCCACAGAGCTCCACAGTGTATTATAGTTACCTTCAGGGCTCCACAGAGCTCCACAGTGATTTAGAGTTACCTTCAGGGCTCCACAGTGTATTAGAGTTACCTACAGTGTTCCACAGAGCTCCACAGTGTATTAGAGTTACCTTCAGGGCTCCACAGAGCTCTACAGTGATTTAGAGTTACCTTCAGGGCTCCACAGTGTATTAGAGTTACCTACAGTGTTCCACAGAGCTCCACAGTGTATTAGAGTTACCTTCAGGGCTCCACAGAGCTCCACAGTGATTTAGAGTTACCTTCAGGGCTCCACAGTGTATTAGAGTTACCTACAGTGTTCCACAGAGCTCCACAGTGTATTAGAGTTACCTTCAGGGCTCCACAGAGCTCCACAGTGATTTAGAGTTACCTTCAGGGCTCCACAGAGCTCTACAGTGTATTAGAGTTACCTACAGTGTTCTACAGAGCTCCACAGTGTATTAGAGTTACCTACAGTGTTCCACAGAGCTCTACAATGTATTAGAGTTACATTCAGGGCTCCACAGAGCTCCACAGTGTATTAGAGTTACCTACAGTGTTCCACAGAGCTCTACAATGTATTAGTTACCTTCAATGCTCCACATAGCTCCACAGTGTATTAGAGTTACCTACAGTGTTCCACAGAGCTCTACAGTGTATTACAGTCACCTACTACAATGCTCTACAATGTATTAGAGTTACCTTCAGTGTTCCACAGAGCTCTACAGTGGATTAGAGTTACATTCAGGGCTCCACAGAGCTCTACAGTGATTTAGAGTTACCTACAGTGCTCCACAGAGCTCTACAGTGTATTAGAGTTACCTTCAGTGTTCCACAGAGCTCTACAGTGTATTAGAGTTCCACAGAGTGGAACACTGTGGGTAACCTTCATGTTACAGAGCTCTCAGTGTTGAGTTACACAGTGTTCCACAGAGCTCTACAGTGTATTACAGTCACCTAGAGCTCTACAATGTATTACAGTCACCTACCATGCTCCACAGAGCTCTACAGTGTATTAGAGTTACCTTCAGGGCTCCACAGAGCTCTACAGTGTATTAGAGTTACCTTCAGGGCTCCACAGAGCTCTACAGTGTATTCAAGTTACCTTCAGGGCTCTACAGCAGGCTCCACAGAGCTAGTCTGCACCTCTGTACCTACTGAGGCTCCACAGAGTCTACAGAGAGTCAGCTAGCTCTACAGTGTATTCAAGTTACCTTCAGGGCTCCACAGAGCTCCACAGTGTCTGCATCGTCCACCACTGTGATCCGGAAGTTAGGAGTCTGCAGGAGCTCCTTGAAGAGCAGGCCGTTCTCCATGATCTTACTGCCTGGTAAAGCAACACGTTTTACATCCAACACATAGCCAGCCTATCACTCCCATCTCTGTCAAAGCTTTGTATTATTACCATCTATCAAATAACTTCACAGCTTTGTTTTACATTGCTGTATACAAAATGTCTATGCATTAATGTATAATAAATGAGGCTGTGGGTATTCTTACCGATGGTGGTCTCACAGAACTTCTCTGCTGCCACCTCGTTGGCGATGTTAGCTCCCATTAGAACACTGACGTCTATAGCCATCTTCTCCCTGATGATGTCAGAGATGAGCTTCAGGCCCTCCGGACCCTCGTCTATTCCCTGTGGGGACAAGAGACAGAGAAATGGTTCAATAGTGTTTTTCCATTCCATTTGTTTTACAGGGCAATGTGAGAGAACAGATCAAAAGGAAGCGAGACATCTGAAAGAGGACATTGACAGAGAGGAGTGAGGAGGCAGCTAGTCCCTGTGGAGAGAGAGGTGAGAGATGTTACTAGTGATTAGTGAGAGATGTTACTAGTGTTTAGTGGTTAGTGAGAGATGTTACTAGTGTTTAGTGGTTAGTGAGAGATGTTACTAGTGTTTAGTGGTTAGTGAGAGATGTTACTAGTGATTAATGGTTAGTGAGAGATGTTACTAGTGATTAGTGGTTAGTGAGAGATGTTACTAGTGGTTAGTGGTTAGTGAGAGATGTTACTAGTGATTAGTGGTTAGTGAGAGATGTTACTAGTGATTAGTGAGAGGTGAGAGATGTTACTAGTGATTAGTGGTTAGTGAGAGATGTTACTAGTGATTAGTGAGAGGTGAGAGATGTTACTAGTGATTAGTGAGAGGTGAGAGATGTTAATAGTGGTTAGTGAGAGATGTTACTAGTGGTTAGTGAGAGATGTTACTAGTGATTAGTGAGAGGTGAGAGATGTTACTAGTGGTTAGTGAGAGATGAGAGATGTTACTAGTGTTTAGTGAGAGATGTTACTAGTGATTGGTGAGAGATGTTACTAGTGGTTAGTGGTTAGTGAGAGATGTTACTAGTGGTTAGTGAGAGATGTTACTAGTGGTTAGTGAGAGGTGAGAGATGTTACTAGTGGTTAGTGAGAGATGTTACTAGTGGTTAGTGAGAGGTGAGAGATGTTACTAGTGATTAGTGGTTAGTGAGAGATGTTACTAGTGGTTAGTGAGAGATGTTACTAGTGGTTAGTGAGAGATGTTACTAGTGGTTAGTGAGAGGTGAGAGATGTTACTAGTGTTTAGTGAGAGATGTTACTAGTGATTAGTGAGAGGTGAGAGATGTTACTAGTGTTTAGTGAGAGTTGTTACTAGTGGTTAGTGAGAGATGTTACTAGTGGTTAGTGAGAGATGTTACTAGTGGTTAGTGAGAGATGTTACTAGTGGTTAGTGAGAGATGTTACTAGTGGTTAGTGAGAGATGTTACTAGTGGTTAGTGAGAGATGTTACTAGTGGTTAGTGAGAGGTGAGAGATGTTACTAGTGATTAGTGGTTAGTGAGAGATGTTACTAGTGGTTAGTGAGAGGTGAGAGATGTTACTAGTGATTAGTGAGAGATGTTACTAGTGGTTAGTGAGAGGTGAGAGATGTTACTAGTGGTTAGTGATTAGTGAGAGATGTTACTAGTGGTTAGTGAGAGATGTTACTAGTGGTTAGTGAGAGATGTTACTAGTGGTTAGTGAGAGGTGAGAGATGTTACTAGTGGTTAGTGATTAGTGAGAGATGTTACTAGTGGTTAGTGAGAGATGTTACTAGTGGTTAGTGAGAGGTGAGAGATGTTACTAGTGGTTAGTGATTAGTGAGAGATGTTACTAGTGGTTAGTGAGAGGTGAGAGATGTTACTAGTGATTAGTGAGAGATGTTACTAGTGATTAGTGAGAGATGTTACTAGTGGTTAGTGAGAGGTGAGAGATGTTACTAGTGATTAGTGGTTAGTGAGAGATGTTACTAGTGATTAGTGAGAGGTGAGAGATGTTACTAGTGATTAGTGAGAGATGTTACTAGTGATTAGTGAGAGATGTTACTAGTGGTTAGTGAGAGGTGAGAGATGTTACTAGTGATTAGTGGTTAGTGAGAGATGTTACTAGTGGTTAGTGAGAGGTGAGAGATGTTACTAGTGGTTAGTGAGAGATGTTACTAGTGGTTAGTGAGAGGTGAGAGATGTTACTAGTGATTAGTGAGAGATGTTACTAGTGGTTAGTGTTTAGTGAGAGATGTTACTAGTGGTTAGTGGTTAGTGAGAGATGTTACTAGTGGTTAGTGAGAGATGTTACTAGTGATTAGTGAGAGGTGAGAGATGTTACTAGTGATTAGTGAGAGGTGAGAGATGTTACTAGTGATTAGTGAGAGATGTTACTAGTGATTAGTGAGAGATGTTCCTAGTGTTTAGTGAGAGATGTTACTAGTTTTTAGTGAGAGATGTTACTAGTGATTAGTGAGAGATGTTACTAGTGATTAGTGAGAGATGTTACTAGTGGTTAGTGAGAGATGTTACTAGTGATTAGTGAGAGATGTTACTAGTGGTTAGTGAGAGATGTTACTAGTGATTAGTGAGAGATGTTACTAGTGTTTAGTGAGAGCTGAGAGATGTTACTAGTGGTTAGTGGTTAGTGAGAGATGTTACTAGTGGTTAGTGAGAGATGTTACTAGTGGTTAGTGAGAGGTGAGAGATGTTACTAGTGATTAGTGAGAGATGTTACTAGTGGTTAGTGTTTAGTGAGAGATGTTACTAGTGGTTAGTGTTTAGTGAGAGATGTTACTAGTGGTTAGTGGTTAGTGAGAGATGTTACTAGTGGTTAGTGAGAGATGTTACTAGTGATTAGTGAGAGGTGAGAGATGTTACTAGTGATTAGTGAGAGGTGAGAGATGTTACTAGTGATTAGTGAGAGATGTTACTAGTGATTAGTGAGAGATGTTCCTAGTGTTTAGTGAGAGATGTTACTAGTGATTAGTGAGAGATGTTACTAGTGATTAGTGAGAGATGTTACTAGTGGTTAGTGAGAGATGTTACTAGTGATTAGTGAGAGATGTTACTAGTGGTTAGTGAGAGATGTTACTAGTGATTAGTGAGAGATGTTACTAGTGATTAGTGAGAGATGTTACTAGTGTTTAGTGAGAGGTGAGAGATGTTACTAGTGGTTAGTGGTTAGTGAGAGATGTTACTAGTGATTAGTGAGAGGTGAGAGATGTTACTAGTGGTTAGTGAGAGGTAAGAGATGTTACTAGTGATTAGTGAGAGATGTTACTAGTGTTTAGTGAGAGGTGAGAGATGTTAATAGTGGATAGTGAGAGATGTTACTAGTGATTAGTGGTTAGTGAGAGATGTTGCTAATGGTTAGTGAGAGGTGAGAGATGTTACTAGTGTTTAGTGAGAGGTGAGAGATGTTACTAGTGGTTAGTGAGAGGTGAGAGATGTTACTAGTGGTTAGTGAGAGATGTTACTAGTGATTAGTGGTTAGTGAGAGATGTTACTAGTGGATAGTGAGAGATGTTACTAGTGGTTAGTGAGAGATGTTACTAGTGATTAGTGAGAGGTGAGAGATGTTACTAGTGATTAGTGAGGTGAGAGATGTTACTAGTGGTTAGTGAGAGATGAGAGATGTTACTAGTGGTTAGTGAGAGGTGAGAGATGTTACTAGTGATTAGTGAGGTGAGAGATGTTACTAGTGGTTAGTGAGAGATGAGAGATGTTACTAGTGGTTAGTGAGAGATGTTACTAGTGGTTAGTGGTTAGTGAGAGATGTTACTAGTGATTAGTGAGAGGTGAGAGATGTTACTAGTGATTAGTGAGAGGTGAGAGATGTTACTAGTGGTTAGTGAGAGATGTTACTAGTGGTTAGTGAGAGATGTTACTAGTGGTTAGTGAGAGGTGAGAGATGTTACTAGTGATTAGTGGTTAGTGAGAGATGTTACTAGTGATTAATGGTTAGTGAGAGATGTTACTAGTGATTAATGGTTAGTGAGAGATGTTACTAGTGGTTAGTGAGAGGTGAGAGATGTTACTAGTGATTAGTGAGGTGAGAGATGTTACTAGTGGTTAGTGAGAGATGAGAGATGTTACTAGTGGTTAGTGAGAGATGTTACTAGTGGTTAGTGGTTAGTGAGAGATGTTACTAGTGATTAGTGAGAGGTGAGAGATGTTACTAGTGATTAGTGAGAGGTGAGAGATGTTACTAGTGGTTAGTGAGAGATGTTACTAGTGGTTAGTGAGAGATGTTACTAGTGGTTAGTGAGAGGTGAGAGATGTTACTAGTGATTAGTGGTTAGTGAGAGATGTTACTAGTGATTAATGGTTAGTGAGAGATGTTACTAGTGATTAATGGTTAGTGAGAGATGTTACTAGTGGTTAGTCGTTAGTGAGAGATGTTACTAGTGATTAATGGTTAGTGAGAGATGTTACTAGTGGTTAATGGTTAGTGAGAGATGTTTACTAGTGTTTAACTATGGTTTCTATCTGTTTATTATGTGTTTGTTACTAAAAACATCAATTCAGAGACATATAGAGACAGTCAGACTGCTGTCTCAACTCCATATAGAGACAGTCAGACAGCTGTCTCAACTCCACATAGAGACACTCCCTCTAATATTAGCCTACTCTCTCCTACTGACAGACAGACAGACAGACAGACACTATAGTAGATCCAGAGTTAACTACTCTACTCCCTCTGATATTAGTCTACTCACTCCTGCTGACAGACAGACAGACAGACACTACAGTATATCCAGAGATAACTACTCTACTCCCTCTGATATTATCCTACTCTCTCCTGCTGACACTAACTCAATCTGGCACAGAGATGGGAGTACCGAGAGGAGAGCATATCACGTCCCTGCAAACATCACTCTTGAAATATTCCATCATCATAAGCCAGACGTGAGAGCTTAGCTGCCCTGGAGAGAGACAGAACCAGCTGGTGACAGAAACAAACTGGGCCAAGCCAAGGCCCCGTGGACTCGTTTTCTAGACACACACTGACACACAGAGTACAAACACTTCCTGAATAACTAGAACCCTGCAGAAGTAGTTGTAACTGATTGAAGACTAGGCGTTAATACGTTAAGACAGTAGAGAGAGAGAGTAGGCTGAATAAGAGAGTAGCCTATTAAATGAATCCCAACACCTTAATTGTCTGATTACATTCTTGGAGAATGAGAAAACTATCCTCTCTAAAAACCAATGAGCCTGTAGTTAATTATGTAGAAATAGTTTTACAAGCCTCTCCACTAAAATAAAGCTTCTCAGAATCCCCTGGCTTCTTAACCACACAAATCCCTCTTTACAAAAGGCCCTGCTCTGGCCCAATCCAGAGGTTTAGTACAAGGCCCTGCTCTGGCCCAATCCAGAGGTTTAGTACAAGGCGCTGCTCTGGCCCAATCCAGAGGTTTAGTACAAGGCCCTGCTCTGGCCCAATCCAGAGGTTTTAAACAAGGCCCTGCTCTGGCCCAATCCAGAGGTTTAATACAAGGCCCTGCTCTGGCCCAATCCAGAGGTTTAGTACAAGGCCCTGCTCTGGCCCAATCCAGAGGTTTAAAACAAGGCCCTGCTCTGGCCCAATCCAGAGGTTTAATACAAGGCCCTGCTCTGGCCCAATCCAGAGGTTTAGTACAAGGCCCTGCTCTGGCCCAATCCAGAGGTTTAAAACAAGACCCTGCTCTGGCCCAATCCAGAGGTTTAGTACAAGGCGCTGCTCTGGCCCAATCCAGAGGTTTAGTACAAGGCCCTGCTCTGGCCCAATCCAGAGGTTTTAAAACAAGGCCCTGCTCTGGCCCAATCCAGAGGTTTAAAACAAGGCCCTGCTCTTGGCCCAATCCAGAGGTTTAAAACAAGGCCCTGCTCTGGCCCAATCCAGAGGTTTAAAACAAGGCCCTGCTCTGGCCCAATCCAGAGGTTTAGTACAAGGCCCTGCTCTGGCCCAATCCAGAGGTTTAAAACAGGGCCCTGCTCTGGCCCAATCCAGAGGTTTAGTACAAGGCCCTGCTCTGGCCCAATCCAGAGGTTTAAAACAAGGCCCTGCTCTGGCCCAATCCAGAGGTTTAGTACAAGGCGCTGCTCTGGCCCAATCCAGAGGTTTTGTACAAGGCCCTGCTCTGGCCCAATCCAGAGGTTTAGTACAAGGCCCTGCTCTGGCCCAATCCAGAGGTTTAAAACAAGGCCCTGCTCTGGCCCAATCCAGAGGTTTAAAACAAGGCCCTGCTCTGGCCCAATCCAGAGGTTTAGTACAAGGCCCTGCTCTGGCCCAATCCAGAGGTTTAGTACAAGGCCCTGCTCTGGCCCAATCCAGAGGTTTAGTACAAGGCCCTGCTCTGGCCCAATCCAGAGGTTTAGTACAAGGCCCTGCTCTGGCCCAATCCAGAGGTTTAGTACAAGGCCCTGCTCTGGCCCAATCCAGAGGTTTATACAAGGCCCTGCTCTGGCCCAATCCAGAGGTTTAAAACAAGGCCCTGCTCTGGCCCAATCCAGAGGTTTAAAACAAGGCCCTGCTCTGGCCCAATCCAGAGGTTTAAAACAAGGCCCTGCTCTGGCCCAATCCAGAGGTTTAAAACAAGGCCCTGCTCTGGCCCAATCCAGAGGTTTAAGACAAAACCCTGATACAGTTATAAAGCTGTTATAACTACATCATCTGATTTAAAAGATGTTTATTTTTAACTGCATAAATGTATGACAGATCTAGGTAGAGCATGGCAGAGAGCCCATACGAGCCATTAGCTAATTCATCTCTTGTGGACAGCCTACGTAAACATTCAGCATCTAACCAAATTACACAACATTTCAGTTTCGTGGTTAATCGATATTTTTAAATAAAACAACCGGCCGAGAAACTCAATGGGTGACTACATCTGTACAAGGCCCCGCTACATATGACTACATCTGACTACATCTGTACAAGGCCCCGCTACATATGACTACATCTGACTACATCTGTACAAGGCCCCGCTACATATGACTACATCTGTACAAGGCCCCGCTACATATGACTACATCTGTACAAGGCCCCGCTACATATGGTTACATCTGACTACATCTGTACAAGGCCTTGTACATCTGCCTACATCTGACTACATCTGTACAAGGCCCCGCTACATCTGACTACATCTGCCTACATCTGACTACATCTGTACAAGGCCCCGCTACATCTGACTACATCTGACTACATCTGCCTACATCTGTACAAGGCCCCGCTACATATGACTACATCTGACTACATCTGTACAAGGCCCCACTACATATGACTACATCTGTACAAGGCCCCGCTACATATGACTACATCTGACTACATCTGTACAAGGCCCCGCTACATATGACTACATCTGACTACATCTGTACAAGGCCCCGCTACATATGACTACATCTGTACAAGGCCCCGCTACATCTGACTACATCTGCCTGTATGTTTTCTACCCTGCAATCACTGAGGTCAGGACAGGCAGACTGGGACCAGAGTGGTTGGTGATGGTGTTAGTGAGGAGAAGCAGGAGTAGGACAGGCCTCCATAAAGCCTTGTGAGGAGGAGGACACTGGGAAATGAGAGGGCTCCATATAGCCTTGTGAGGAGGAGGAGGACACTGGGAAATGAGAGGGCTCCATATAGCCTTGTGAGGAGGAGGAGGACACTGGGAAATGAGAGGGCTCCATATAGCCTTGTGAGGAGGAGGAGGACACTGGGAAATGAGAGGGCTCCATATAGCCTTGTGAGGAGGAGGAGGACACTGGGAAATGAGAGGGCTCCATATAGCCGTGTGAGGAGGAGGAGGACACTGGGAAATGAGAGGGCTCCATATAGCCTTGTGAGCCCTTATGTGTTCTAGGTTGCAGAGTAAACATAAGAGTAGGACGTTGGGCGGCGTGAAACTCTTACCTTAATGAGTGTGATTCCCCTGGCCTGGGAGGAGACACAGCCCACCATCTCATCACACAGCTTCCTGATGAACTGGTGAGGAACCACGAACACTAGGAGATCAGCACCCTCAGCAGCATCCTGGAGCTGGGGTACAGCCACCTGTTGAGAGGGAATGAGGGTGAGAGAGGGGGGGGAGATGGAGAGAGAGAGAGAGAGAGAGAGAGAGAGAGAGAGAGAGAGAGAGAGAGAGAGAGAGAGAGAGAGAGAGAGAGAGAGAGAGAGAGAGAGAGAGAGAGAGAGAGAGAGAGAGAGAGAGAGAGAGTCCTCTTACCACGTTGTCAGGGAGTTTGTATCCAGGCAGGTACTTGACATTCTCATGGTCTGTGTTGATGATGTCTGTGAGATTCCTGCCGTTCACGTTCTCCTCAAACACCCACATCTTGACTGTGGTGGCGAAACGCTGCAGGGTCTGAGCATTACTGCCGATTATCCTGGCAATGGCTGAACCCCTGTAGGGAAGAAGAATACTTTATGTACATTACACTTCTCTACAATATACCATCTACCATCGTCCTGTGGCAAGAGACAATAGCAAAAACACTATCCTTTAAGCATTACCCTTTAAACACTATCCTTTAAACATGATCCTTAAACATGACCATTTAAACATGATCCCTTAATCATTACCCTTTAAATATGATCCCTTAATCATTACCCTTTAAACACTATCCTTTAAACATGATCTTTTAAACACTATCCTTTAAACACTATCCCTTAATCATTACCCTTTAAACATTATCCTTTAAACACTATCCTTTAAACATGATCCTTTAAACACTATCCTTTAAACACTATCCTTTAATCATTACCCTTTAAACACTATCCTTTAAGCATTACCCTTTAAACACTATCCTTTAAACATGATCCTTTAAACACTATCCTTTAAACACTATCCTTTAAGCATTACCCTTAATCATTACCCTTTAAACATGATCATTTAAACACTATCCTTTAATCATTACCCTTTAAACACTACCCTTTAATCATGATCCTTTAAACACTATCCTTTAAGCATTACCCTTTAAACACTATCCTTTAAGCATTACCCTTTAAACACTATCCTTTAAACATGATCCTTTAAACACTATCCTTTAAACACTATCCTTTAAGCATTACCCTTAATCATTACCCTTTAAACATGATCATTTAAACACTATCCTTTAATCATTACCCTTTAAACACTACCCTTTAATCATGATCCTTTAAACACTATCCTTTAAGCATTACCCTTTAAACACTATCCTTTAAACATGATCTATTAAACACTATCCTTTAAACACTATCCCTTAATCATTACCCTTTAAACATTATCCTTTAAACACTATCCTTTAAACATTACCCTTTAAACACTATCCCTTAATCATTACCCTTTAAACATTATCATTTAAACACTATCCTTTAATCATTACCCTTTAAACACTACCCTTTAATCATGATCCTTTAAACACTATCCTTTAAGCATTACCCTTTAAACACTATCCTTTAAACATGATCTATTAAACACGATCCTTTAAACACTATCCCTTAAACATTACCCTTTAAACACTATCCTTTAAACACTATCCTTTAAACATTACCCTTTAAACACTATCCTTTAAGCATTACCCTTTAAACACTATCCTTTAAACATGATCCTTTAAACACTATCCTTTAAACATTATCCTTTAAACATTACCCTTTAAACATGATCCCTTAATCATTACCCTTTAAACATGATCCTTTAAACACTATCCTTTAATCATTACCCTTTAAACACTACCCTTTAATCATGATCCTTTAAACACTGTCCTTTAAACATGATCCTTTAAACACACTCTTGCTGTCTTTGCCTGGCCGGTTCCCCTCCACTGGGATTCTCTGCCTCTAACCCTATTACAGGGGCTGAGTCACTGGCTTCTGGTGCCGTGGCGGAGATCTTGTGGGCTATACTCGGCCTTGTCTCAGGATGGTAAGTTGGTGGTTGAAGATATCCCTCTAGTGGTGTGTGTGCTCTGGCAGAGTGGGTTATATCCTGCCTGTTTGGCCCTGTCCAGACGGGGCCACAGTGTCTCCCCCTGTCTCCCCCAGTATTTATGCTGCAGTAGTTTATGTGTCGGGGCTAGGATCTGTTATATCTGGAGTATTTCTTTAAGTATGCTCTCTCTAATTATCTCTCTCTTTCTTTCTTTTTCTTCTTCTCTCTCGGAGGACCTGAGCATTAGGACCATTCCTCAAGGCCTACCTGGCCTGATGACTCCTTGATGTCCCGAGTCCACCTGGTCCACCTGCTTCCAGTTTCAGTTTCAACTGTTCTGCCTGTTTTATGAACATTTTAAAATCTTGTCCATGTTCTGTTATAATCTGCACCCGGCACAGCCAGAAGAGGACTGGCCACCCCTCACAGCCTGGTTCCTCTCTAGGTTTCTTCCTAGGTTTTGGCCTTTCTAGGGAGTTTTTCCTAGCCACCGTGCTTTTCACCTGCATTGCTTGCTGTTTGGGGTTTTAGGCTGGGTTTCTGTACAGCACTCTGTGACATCAGCTGATGTAAGGGGGGCTTTATAAATAAATTTGATTTGATTTGATATCCTTTAATCATTACCCTTTAAACATTATCCTACAGAAATGCATTGTAGTCCCCTCAACATAAGTGGATTCAAAAACACGTTGCTCTCTGCTCATGTGTGTCCTTGACAATAGCTACAATGTAACGTGGATGGTTCTACAATGGATCCGCGCTCGCCTCTGCGTCACAGAGAGAGAGAGATATGCCCACTATGTAAGAGACAGACCCTGGCATCTAATGCTGCTCTAGCTGTCCAGCTAGCCCGGTAACATCTATCCGACCATCTCTATAGGTTGCAAGGCATGTTGCCTATCATCGATAGGAGCAACAGTGATCATTGACAGTGACTGAACTCACCAGTTTCCAGAGCCGACAATGCACACTTTCAGAGGCGAAGCCATTGGAGATGTTTCCTATATGCTTCTGGAGAAGAAACTGTTCCAAAAAAAATGTATTGATTTCAAAGATCTGGGTAACTAATGACAGCTTATATGGAGAGGAGACAGGAGAGCGCGCTACGCTACTACAGACTGGACTAGTGGAAATGGCATCATCAAGGAGATGCCGCACTGGAGGATTCTGGGATTTTGAGTTGTTTATCTTGGAAACAATTAGCAGGTAGACGTTTATTAACCTATTTCAGATGCGTCTGTCCCCTGATCAATTGCAAGACAATTATTGCAATGTTTACTAATGTCTCTTTTCTGGAAGATAATTCAAGAAGAATATTAATTGAATAGCTTTACACTTTTTTATATCAAATAGGCTAAATGACAATAGTCCTATTTTTTTTTGACCTATTCGAAATGAAATATTGAATATCCCACACGTCATGCATGTGCGTTGAGATCATTGTGTGGGGTGTATAAGCGGTGGTGAATCCGTGTGTGTTCTGCCATGGTGTATATAGTCCTGTATTCTAGAGGTACATCAGTATCGTGGTTGGCTGGTAGTCAAAGGGAGTGACCATCCCGGGATTTCCAGTAGAAGAAAAAAAAACGCAGAAACGTCAGAGCCACACACCAACACCGCAGCAAGACACGGAATACCCCTCTTCTCTTCTCCTCTTCTCCTCTCCTCTTCCTCTCTCAGCATAAGACAGTACAGGGTCCATATTCTCCAAGAAGCTGCACTAACGGAGAATGTGGTCATCACCCTGTTCGGGAATCTCCACTGCATTCTGATCTTCTTATCGTGCGGTTTTCCACCTTCTGAAACAAGATAACCATCTTATCTTTAGCCTAAATCTGAACTATGGACAAGCACCCAGGCTCCAACACGATCGACCCCGCATCCTACCATGGGAATCCCGCCGCACGGAGGTTGGACCGAGGAGGTGGCGGTCGGTGTCCGCACAGCCTGGGCTCAGAGGCAGGAACCGCAGGTAGCAGTGGTGGGGTGTCCGGGGACAGCGGGTCTACTCCGCATCAAACCCGCAAGCGGCGCCTGGAGGGGGTCCTCAATAAATACACCAACCTGCTACAGGGATGGCAGAACAGGTACAGGAGCCTATTCAGGGGGTCTAGCTCTGGTCCAGGGCGTTATGCGCTGACGCACACTAACGCCGTGGAACAGAGCTAGTTTTATAGTGGTTCTTAACTGAGTTTGGTGCCATTGTTGATCAGTTGTGTCTGCTGGAAAGTCATCTCATTTCATATATATATATATATATATTTTTTTAAATCTCATTTAATCTCATCTATTCAAAACAAGTTTGGTTCTATATTAAATATTCGTCTTATCTATTTAATTTTCACCTATTTTTCGTATCTTATCATATCTATTGATAACAGAAGTGACAACAAAAAAAAGGCTATCAGATCACATTCACGGTAATAGATCAGCTGATTGATTATGATGTCATAACGCGTCGGGTTTTTCCATTGGGAGGACGGAGAGGAGCCGCGCTTTGCGTCGCGGCACGGAAAGACATGTTCAGTCCTGCTGCCGTGTTTACTAGAACACAGGTGCTGTTGGCAGCAACACATATGATGACCATTAACATCATATATAAATACCGCTTTTTTTCTGTTCTATTCTGCTCTGTTCTATTCTATTTGTTAAGTGGTTGTACTGCCCTTCCGTCGTGAAAGCAGTCCTTGGGTTTCATGGAGATAAAGCGTTGAGATAGGACAGTTAATGAACACTTTAATATGAAGGCTGACTCAGACAGCTACAGGGATTTTTTTTGCTGATGTAGTGGAACAGTTGTTTTGGAATGATTTCATTTCCAGAGCCAGCTGGTCCCAGGCTGTGGGACAGCTCCAGGGTGATAGGTTGAGAGTCTGCGATGGGGGACAACAACAGACTCCGTTTCACTGCCCTTTACATTTATATTACTGAACTTGGCTCATTCAGAGTGAATAGACCTTTTTACACTTGTCTAGTAGGCCTATCTACCAACACACTATTCCCTACACAGTGCACTACTTTAGACCAGAACCCACCCTATTCTCTACATAGTGCACTACTTTAGACCAGAACCCACCCTATTCTCTACATAGTGCACTACTTTAGACCAGAGCCCTATTCCCTACATAGTGCACTACTTTAGACCAGAACCCACCCTATTCTCTACACAGTGCACTACTTTAGACCAGAGCCCTATTCCCTACACAGTGCACTACTTTAGACCAGAACCTGCCCTATTCTCTACATAGTGCACTACTTTAGACCAGAGCCCTATTCCCTACACAGTGCACTACTTTAGACCAAAACCTGCCCTATTCTCTACATAGTGCACTACTTTAGACCAGAGCCCTATTCCCTACATAGTGCACTACTTTAGACCAGAGCCCTATTCCCTACATAGTGCACTACTTTAGACCAGGACCGACCCTATACTCTACATAGTGCACTACTTTAGACCAGAGCCCTATTCCCTACACAGTGCACTACTTTAGACCAGAGCCCTATTCCCTACACAGTGCACTACTTTAGACCAGAACCTGCCCTATTCTCTACATAGTGCACTACTTTAGACCAGAGCCCTATTCCCTATATAGTGCACACTATGACACTAGCCCTATATAATGCACTACTTTAGACCAGATCCATATTCCTTACATAGTGCACTACTTTAGACCAGAGTACACCCTATTCCCTACATAGTGCACTACTTTAGACCAGAGCCCTATTCCCTACATAGTGCACTACTTTAGACCAGAGCCCTATGGCCCTGACTAAATTATGTAGGTAATGGAGTTCCATTTGGGACAGAGACACACTGTTGCTATGGATTAGGTGGGTGGATGGTGGGATCTGAATGAAAATCAATGACTGATCCCTAACAGGAAAGCCCCTCTGCCCTCTCTGGCACGCTGCTAGTGTGTGTTTGTGTGTCTGTGTGTGTGTGCTGCGCTAGTGTGTGTGTGTCACTGTGTGTTTAGATCGATAGGGAGAGCAGCCAGTTGTGTAATGAGCTCTGATCACAGTGTTCTTCTGTTGGTCTCTCTCTCTCTCTCTCTCTCTCTCTCTCTCTCTCTCTCTCTCTCTCTCTCTCTCTCTCTCTCTCTCTCTCTCTCTCTCTCTCTCTCTCTCTCTCTCTCTCTCTCTCTCTCTCTCTCTCTCTCTCTCTCTCTCTCTCTCTCTCTCTCTCTCTCTCTCCATCTCTCTCTCTCTCTCTCTCTCTCTCTCTCTCTCTCTCTCTCTCTCTCTCTCTCTCTCTCTCTCTCTCTCTCCATCTCTCTCTCTGTCTCTCTCTCTCTCTCTCTCTCTCTCTCTCTCTCTCTCTCTCTCTCCATCTCTCTCTCTCTCTCATGTGTTTGACAACCACATGGCTGTTGCAATACTGTTACACTTGTAACAGTATGAACAATAGGAACATTCCAGTCTAGGTCATAGCCAAGGACCCGGTACAAATATTCAGACTGCTTTTAACACAATGCCAGAGAAATACCTGAGTACCTGGCTGTTCTAAAATTAGATCAGCTGTTTGCCTTTCCAGGTTTGCTTCCGTTCCTGCTGCGTTCTATTCAAACTGCTCTCTGAACTTTTAATGATGTCTGTTCAAATGGGATAGAAACTGAAAACCTACTCTGACACATCCTCCTGTATTTGTCTTCGGCGCAGGCAGGCAGGCAGGCAGGCAGGCAGCGGAGCCAAGAGACTTTTTGATAAAGCATATCTGCCATTTATACATCAGCACAGTAATTGACCAGAACCTGCCCTATTCTCTACATAGTGCACTACTTTAGACCAGAGCCCTATTCCCTATATAGTGCACTACGTTTGACCACAGCCCTATTCCCTATATAATGCACTACTTTAGACCAGATCCATATTCCTTACATAGTGCACTACTTTAGACCAGAGTACACCCTATTCCCTACATAGTGCACTACTTTAGACCAGAGCCCTATTCCCTACATAGTGCACTACTTTAGACCAGAGCCCTATGGCCCTGACTAAATTATGTAGGTAATGGAGTTCCATTTGGGACAGAGACACACTGTTGCTATGGATTAGGTGGGTGGATGGTGGGATCTGAATGAAAATCAATGACTGATCCCTAACAGGAAAGCCCCTCTGCCCTCTCTGGCACGCTGCTAGTGTGTGTTTGTGTGTCTGTGTGTGTGTGTGTGTGCTGCGCTAGTGTGTGTGTGTCACTGTGTGTTTAGATCGATAGGGAGAGCAGCCAGTTGTGTAATGAGCTCTGATCACAGTGTTCTTCTGTTGGTCTCTCTCTCTCTCTCTCTCTCTCTCTCTCTCTCTCTCTCTCTCTCTCTCTCTCTCTCTCTCTCTCTCTCTCTCTCTCTCTCTCTCTCTCTCTCTCTCTCTCTCTCTCTCTCTCTCTCTCTCTCTCTCTCTCTCTCTCTCTCTCTCTCTCTCTCTCTCTCTCTCTCTCTCTCTCTCTCTCTCTCTCTCTCTCTCTCTCTCTCTCTCTCTCTCTCTCTCCATCTCTCTCTCTCTCTCTCTCTCTCTCTCTCTCTCTCTCTCTCTCTCTCTCTCTCTCTCTCTCTCTCTCTCTCTCTCTCTCTCTCTCTCTCTCTCTCCATCTCTCTCTCTCTCATGTGTTTGACAACCACATGGCTGTTGCAATACTGTTACACTTGTAACAGTATGAACAATAGGAACATTCCAGTCTAGGTCATAGCCAAGGACCCGGTACAAATATTCAGACTGCTTTTAACACAATGCCAGAGAAATACCTGAGTACCTGGCTGTTCTAAAATTAGATCAGCTGTTTGCCTTTCCAGGTTTGCTTCCGTTCCTGCTGCGTTCTATTCAAACTGCTCTCTGAACTTTTAATGATGTCTGTTCAAATGGGATAGAAACTGAAAACCTACTCTGACACATCCTCCTGTATTTGTCTTCGGCGCAGGCAGGCAGGCAGGCAGGCAGGCAGCGGAGCCAAGAGACTTTTTGATAAAGCATATCTGCCATTTATACATCAGCACAGTAATTGCAACGTTGTGGTTTCAATCCTGTCAGAAGGGCTTTATGTGTTGTGACCAGAGGATTTGACAGAAGAGGAGCTTGTGAATTGGAATGATTTCCAATAGTTTAGACATATTGCCCTGCCAGCTTCTTCAGTAGATGTGTTGCTTTATTATGCCTTGTTTGCTGAACCGTACCTGCTGTTCCCTTCTAATCAGGCATACAATGTCTGGTGATTTACTGCTGTTGCCAGTATAAAGGAAATAAACAGTGAGTCAGTCTAGTTGAAGTGGAAACAGAAGTACATCACAGGGAACAGAAGTACGTCACAGTACCTGCTCTTCTGGGAAGTGGAACAGAAGTACATCACAGGGAACAGAAGTACGTCACAGTACCTGCTCTTCTGGGAAGTGGAACAGAGGTACATCACAGTACTTGAGCTCGTCTGGGAACCGGAACAGAAGTACATCACAGTACCTGAGCTCTTCTGGGAACCGGAACAGAAGTACATCACAGTACCTGCTCTTCTGGGAACCGGAACAGAAGTACATCACAGTACCTGAGCTCTTCTGGGAACCGGAACAGAAATCACAAGTGTTCCAACATATGTTTGTCTTTAATCAGGATCATTTATTTGGATTTCTGATACACATTCTTACTCAGACAACTCCACACAAATCATAATGTGGTGATCTGGAGTTGATGGGATGAACACCGGGTCCTCCAGAGCAGATGCGATCTCCTCCTCATGCATCCATATACAGCACCACACATGCACAGAGTTGTACTTTGACAAGCCTGCCGGGCTTGTACTGGGCCACTCTAGTTCTGTGCCAATCAGAAGGGATGTGAGATGTAGAGCTCTCTGTAGGCAAACCCAGTGGAGGTGCGTCTGCCTCTGTCTGTCAGACTCTGTGTCTGTCTCTGTCTGTCAGACTCTGTCTCTGCCTCTGTCTCTGTCTCGGTCTGTCAGACTCTGTCTCTGCCTCTGTCTCTGTCTCGGTCTGTCAGACTATGTCTCTGTCTCTGTCTCTGTCTGTCAGACTCTGTCTCTGTCTCTGCCTGTCAGACTCTGTCTCTGTCTCTGTCTCTGTCTGTCAGACTCTGTCTCTGTCTCTGTCTCGGTCTGTCAGACTCTGTCTCTGCCTCTGTCTCTGTCTCGGTCTGTCAGACTCTGTCTCTGTCTCTGTCTCTGTCTCTGTCTCTGTCTGTCAGACTCTGTCTCTGTCTCTGTCTGTCAGACTCTGTCTCTGCCTCTGTCTCTGTCTCGGTCTGTCAGACTCTGTCTCTGTCTCTGCCTCTGTCTGTCAGACTCTGACGTGAGAGTGGTTCTGGCACATAACAGGATACATTAGTTCAGAATGAACTGTCTCCCTTAAAACTCTCTCTCTCTCTCCTCACACAGTAGATAATTCTCCGTGATGATACATTAACATGGTTATAACCCTAATGTCACAGTAGATACTACTCCATGATGATGCAATAACATGGTTATAACCCTAATGTCACAGTAGATACTACTCCATGATGATATAATAACATGGTTATGATCCTAATGTCACAGTAGATACCTCTCCATGATGATACATTAACATGGTTATAATCCTAATGTCACAGTAGATACTACTCCATGATGCTATAGTAACATGGTTATAACCCTAATGTCACAGTAGATACTACTCCATGATGATACGTAAACATGGTTATAACCCTAATGTCACAGTAGATACTACTCCATGATGATGCAATAACTTGGTTATAACCCTAATGTCACAGTAGATACCTCTCCATGATGATACATTAACATGGTTATAACCCTAATGTCACAGTAGATACTACTCCATGATGCTATAATAACATGGTTATAACCCTAATGTCACAGTAGATACCTCTCCATGATGATACATTAACATGGTTATAACCCTAATGTCACAGTAGATACTACTCCATGATGCTATAATAACATGGTTATAACCCTAATGTCACAGTAGATACTACTCCATGATGATACGTAAACATGGTTATAACCCTAATGTCACAGTAGATACTACTCCATGATGATACATTAACATGGTTATAACCCTAATGTCACAGTAGATACTACTGCATGATGCTATAATAACATGGTTATAACCCTAATGTCACAGTAGATACTACTCCATGATGATACATTAACATGGTTATAACCCTAATGTCACAGTAGATACTACTCCATGATGCTATAATAACATGGTTATAACCCTAATGTCACAGTAGATACTACTCCATGATGATGCAATAACTTGGTTATAACCCTAATGTCACAGTAGATACCTCTCCATGATGATACATTAACATGGTTATAACCCTAATGTCACAGTAGATACTACTCCATGATGCTATATTAACATGGTAATAACCCTAATGTCACAGTAGATACTACTCCATGATGTTATAATAACATGGTTATAACCCTAATGTCACAGTAGATACCTCTCCATGATGATACATTAACATGGTTATAACCCTAATGTCAAGGTAGATACTACTCCATGATGATACATTAACATGGTTATAACCCTAATGTCACAGTAGATACTACTCCATGATGATACATTAACATGGTTATAACCCTAATGTCACAGTAGATACTACTCCAAGATGCTATATTAACATGGTTATAACCCTAATGTCACAGTAGATACTACTCCATGATGCTATATTAACATGGTTATAACCTAATGTCACAGTAGATACTACTCCATGATGATACATTAACTATATTAACATGGTTAGAAGCCTAATGCCGCAGTAGATTCTACTCCATGATGATACATTAACATGGTTATAACACTAATGTCACAGTAGATACTACTCCATGATGATACGTTAACATGGTTATGATCCTAATGTCACAGTAGATACTACTCCATGATGATACATTAACATGGTTATAACCCTAATGTCACAGTAGATACTACTCCATGATGCTATAATAACATGGTTATAACCCTAATGCCACAGTAGATACTACTCCATGATGATGCAATAACATGGTTATAACCCTAATGTCAAGGTAGATACTACTCCATGATGATACATTAGCATGGTTATAACCCTAATGTCACAGTAGATACTACTCCATGATGATACATTAACATGGTTATAACCCTAATGTCACAGTAGATACTACTCCATGATGCTATATTAACATGGTTATAACCCTAATGTCACAGTAGATACTACTCCATGATGCTATATTAACATGGTTATAACCTAATGTCACAGTAGATACTACTCCATGATGATACATTAACTATATTAACATGGTTAGAACCCTAATGCCACAGTAGATTCTACTCCATGATGATACATTAACATGGTTATAACACTAATGTCACAGTAGATACTACTCCATCATGATACGTTAACATGGTTATGATCCTAATGTCACAGTAGATACTACTCCATGATGATACATTAACATGGTTATAACCCTAATGTCACAGTAGATACTACTCCATGATGCTATAATAACATGGTTATAACCCTAATGTCAAGGTAGATACTACTCCATGATGATACGTTAACATGGTTATGATCCTAATGTCACAGTAGATACTACTCCATGATGATACATTAACATGGTTATAACCCTAATGTCACAGTAGATACTACTCCATGATGCTATAATAACATGGTTATAACCCTAATGTCAAGGTAGATACTACTCCATGATGATACATTAACATGGTTATAACCCTAATGTCACAGTAGATACTACTCCATGATGCTATATTAACATTGTTATAACCCTAATGTCACAGTAGATACTACTCCATGATGCTATATTAACATGGTTATAACCCTAATGTCACAGTAGATACTACTCCATGATGATACATTAACATGGTTATAACCCTAATGTCACAGTAGATACTACTCCATGATGCTATAATAACATGGTTATAACCCTAATGTCACAGTAGATACTACTCCATGATGATACATTAACATGGTTATAACCCTAATGTCACAGTAGATACTACTCCATGATGCTACATTAACATGGTTATAACCCTAATGTCACAGTAGATACTACTCCATGATGCTATATTAACATGGTTATAACCCTAATGTCACATTAGATACTACTCCATGATGATACATTAACATGGTTATAACCCTAATGTCACAGTAGATACTACTCCATGATGCTACATTAACATGGTGGTCTGAGGTGCAGCAGATAATGGTGAATATTTCAGAACACAGGGAAGGATAGAACCACACAGTCAGTCACGACTATATTGCCATGAGAATATTTTTAAAAAGGGAGTGTGTGTGTGTGTGTGTGTGTGGGCCACACTGGCCCAACGCTCTAACCACTAGGCCATGGCCAATATACCATGGCCAAAGGCTGTATCCAGGCACTCCGCGTTGCATCGTGCTTAAGAGCAGCCCTTACCCGTGGTATATTGGCCATATACCACACCCCTGCGGTTCTTATTGCATAAAAAAAGCATCATCAGGGCTTTGTCAGGTATTCCATGTTGTTCATGCATGTTCCAGGCTGGTTACTAACCAGAGGTCTCTCTGTGTTGCCTCGTCACTATGTCAGTGGGTTCAGAGATATACAGGATGTCAGTAATGTAGATGATGGTCCCGTGTGGCTCAGATGGTAGAGTGCGGCACTTATCTGGTATGTTTCAGTATGTCAGTAATGTTGATACTCTCTGACCAGATATCTGGTATGTTTCAGTATGTCAGCAATGTTGATACTCTCTGACCAGATATCTGGTATGTTTCAGTATGTCAGTAATGTTGATACTCTCTGACCAGATATCTGGTATGTTTCAGTATGTCAGTAATGTTGATACTGTCTGACCAGATATCTGGTATGTTTCAGTATGTCAGTAATGTTGATACTCTCTGACCAGATATCTGGTATGTTTCAATATGTCAGTAATGTTGATACTCTCTGACCAGATATCTGGTATGTTTCAGTATGTCAGTAATGTTGATATTCTCTGACCAGATATCTGGTATGTTTCAGTATGTCAGTAATGTTGATACTATCTGACCAGATATCTGGTATGTTTCAGTATGTCAGTAATGTTGATACTCTCTGACCAGATATCTGGTATGTTTCAGTATGTCAGTAATGTTGATACTCTCTGACCAGATATCTGGTATGTTTCAGTATGTCAGTAATGTTGATACTCTCTGACCAGATATCTGGTATGTTTCAGTATGTCAGTAATGTTGATACTCTCTGACCAGATATCTGGTATGTTTCAGTATGTCAGTAATGTTGATACTCTCTGACCAGATATCTGGTATGTTTCAGTATGTCAGTAATGTTGATACTCTCTGACCAGATATCTGGTATGTTTCAGTATGTCAGTAATGTTGATACTCTCTGACCAGATATCTGGTATGTTTCAGTATGTCAGTAATGTTGATACTACCTGACCAGATATCTGGTATGTTTCAGTATGTCAGTAATGTTGATACTCTCTGACCAGATATCTGGTATGTTTCAGTATGTCAGTAATGTTGATACTCTCTGACCAGATATCTGGTATGTTTCAGTATGTCAGTAATGTTGATACTCTCTGACCAGATATCTGGTATGTTTCAGTATGTCAGTAATGTTGATACTCTCTGACCAGATATCTGGTATGTTTCAGTATGTCAGTAATGTTGATACTCTCTGACCAGATATCTGGTATGTTTCAGTATGTCAGTAATGTTGATACTCTCTGACCAGATATCTGGTATGTTTCAGTATGTCAGTAATGTTGATACTCTCTGACCAGATATCTGGTATGTTTCAGTATGTCAGTAATGTTGATACTCTCTGACCAGATATCTGGTATGTTTCAGTATGTCAGTAATGTTGATACTCTCTGACCAGATATCTGGTATGTTTCAGTATGTCAGTAATGTTGATACTCTCTGACCAGATATCTGGTATGTTTCAGTATGTCAGTAATGTTGATACTCTCTGACCAGATATCTGGTATGTTTCAGTATGTCAGTAATGTTGATACTCTCTGACCAGATATCTGGTATGTTTCAGTATGTCAGTAATGTTGATACTCTCTGACCAGATATCTGGTATGTTTCAGTATGTCAGTAATGTTGATACTCTCTGACCAGATATCTGGTATGTTTCAGTATGTCAGTAATGTTGATACTCTCTGACCAGATATCTGGTATGTTTCAGTATGTCAGTAATGTTGATACTCTCTGACCAGATATCTGGTATGTTTCAGTATGTCAGTAATGTTGATACTCTCTGACCAGATATCTGGTATGTTTCAGTATGTCAGTAATGTTGATACTCTCTGACCAGATATCTGGTATGTTTCAGTATGTCAGTAATGTTGATACTCTCTGACCAGATATCTGGTATGTTTCAGTATGTCAGTAATGTTGATACTCTCTGACCAGATATCTGGTATGTTTCAGTATGTCAGTAATGTTGATACTCTCTGACCAGATATCTGGTATGTTTCAGTATGTCAGTAATGTTGATACTCTCTGACCAGATATCTGGTATGTTTCAGTATGTCAGTAATGTTGATACTCTCTGACCAGATATCTGGTATGTTTCAGTATGTCAGTAATGTTGATACTCTCTGACCAGATATCTGGTATGTTTCAGTATGTCAGTAATGTTGATACTCTCTGACCAGATATCTGGTATGTTTCAGTATGTCAGTAATGTTGATACTCTCTGACCAGATATCTGGTATGTTTCAGTATGTCAGTAATGTTGATACTCTCTGACCAGATATCTGGTATGTTTCAGTATGTCAGTAATGTTGATACTCTCTGACCAGATATCTGGTATGTTTCAGTATGTCAGTAATGTTGATACTCTCTGACCAGATATCTGGTATGTTTCAGTATGTCAGTAATGTTGATACTCTCTGACCAGATATCTGGTATGTTTCAGTATGTCAGTAATGTTGATACTCTCTGACCAGATATCTGGTATGTTTCAGTATGTCAGTAATGTTGATACTCTCTGACCAGATATCTGGTATGTTTCAGTATGTCAGTAATGTTGATACTCTCTGACCAGATATCTGGTATGTTTCAGTATGTCAGTAATGTTGATACTCTCTGACCAGATATCTGGTATGTTTCAGTATGTCAGTAATGTTGATACTCTCTGACCAGATATCTGGTATGTTTCAGTATGTCAGTAATGTTGATACTCTCTGACCAGATATCTGGTATGTTTCAGTATGTCAGTAATGTTGATACTCTCTGACCAGATATCTGGTATGTTTCAGTATGTCAGTAATGTTGATACTCTCTGACCAGATATCTGGTATGTTTCAGTATGTCAGTAATGTTGATACTCTCTGACCAGATATCTGGTATGTTTCAGTATGTCAGTAATGTTGATGATACTCTCTGACCAGATATCTGGTATGTTTCAGTATGTCAGTAATGTTGATACTCTCTGACCAGATATCTGGTATGTTTCAGTATGTCAGTAATGTTGATACTCTCTGACCAGATATCTGGTATGTTTCAGTATGTCAGTAATGTTGATACTCTCTGACCAGATATCTGGTATGTTTCAGTATGTCAGTAATGTTGATACTCTCTGACCAGATATCTGGTATGTTTCAGTATGTCAGTAATGTTGATACTCTCTGACCAGATATCTGGTATGTTTCAGTATGTCAGTAATGTTGATACTCTCTGACCAGATATCTGGTATGTTTCAGTATGTCAGTAATGTTGATACTCTCTGACCAGATATCTGGTATGTTTCAGTATGTCAGTAATGTTGATACTCTCTGACCAGATATCTGGTATGTTTCAGTATGTCAGTAATGTTGATACTCTCTGACCAGATATCTGGTATGTTTCAGTATGTCAGTAATGTTGATACTCTCTGACCAGATATCTGGTATGTTTCAGTATGTCAGTAATGTTGATACTCTCTGACCAGATATCTGGTATGTTTCAGTATGTCAGTAATGTTGATACTCTCTGACCAGATATCTGGTATGTTTCAGTATGTCAGTAATGTTGATACTCTCTGACCAGATATCTGGTATGTTTCAGTATGTCAGTAATGTTGATACTCTCTGACCAGATATCTGGTATGTTTCAGTATGTCAGTAATGTTGATACTCTCTGACCAGATATCTGGTATGTTTCAGTATGTCAGTAATGTTGATACTCTCTGACCAGATATCTGGTATGTTTCAGTATGTCAGTAATGTTGATACTCTCTGACCAGATATCTGGTATGTTTCAGTATGTCAGTAATGTTGATACTCTCTGACCAGATATCTGGTATGTTTCAGTATGTCAGTAATGTTGATACTCTCTGACCAGATATCTGGTATGTTTCAGTATGTCAGTAATGTTGATACTCTCTGACCAGATATCTGGTATGTTTCAGTATGTCAGTAATGTTGATACTCTCTGACCAGATATCTGGTATGTTTCAGTATGTCAGTAATGTTGATACTCTCTGACCAGATATCTGGTATGTTTCAGTATGTCAGTAATGTTGATACTCTCTGACCAGATATCTGGTATGTTTCAGTATGTCAGTAATGTTGATACTCTCTGACCAGATATCTGGTATGTTTCAGTATGTCAGTAATGTTGATACTCTCTGACCAGATATCTGGTATGTTTCAGTATGTCAGTAATGTTGATACTCTCTGACCAGATATCTGGTATGTTTCAGTATGTCAGTAATGTTGATACTCTCTGACCAGATATCTGGTATGTTTCAGTATGTCAGTAATGTTGATACTCTGACCAGATATCTGGTATGTTTCAGTATGTCAGTAATGTTGATACTCTCTGACCAGATATCTGGTATGTTTCAGTATGTCAGTAATGTTGATACTCTCTGACCAGATATCTGGTATGTTTCAGTATGTCAGTAATGTTGATACTCTCTGACCAGATATCTGGTATGTTTCAGTATGTCAGTAATGTTGATACTCTCTGACCAGATATCTGGTATGTTTCAGTATGTCAGTAATGTTGATACTCTCTGACCAGATATCTGGTATGTTTCAGTATGTCAGTAATGTTGATACTCTCTGACCAGATATCTGGTATGTTTCAGTATGTCAGTAATGTTGATACTCTCTGACCAGATATCTGGTATGTTTCAGTATGTCAGTAATGTTGATACTCTCTGACCAGATATCTGGTATGTTTCAGTATGTCAGTAATGTTGATACTCTCTGACCAGATATCTGGTATGTTTCAGTATGTCAGTAATGTTGATACTCTCTGACCAGATATCTGGTATGTTTCAGTATGTCAGTAATGTTGATACTCTCTGACCAGATATCTGGTATGTTTCAGTATGTCAGTAATGTTGATACTCTCTGACCAGATATCTGGTATGTTTCAGTATGTCAGTAATGTTGATACTCTCTGACCAGATATCTGGTATGTTTCAGTATGTCAGTAATGTTGATACTCTCTGACCAGATATCTGGTATGTTTCAGTATGTCAGTAATGTTGATACTCTCTGACCAGATATCTGGTATGTTTCAGTATGTCAGTAATGTTGATACTCTCTGACCAGATATCTGGTATGTTTCAGTATGTCAGTAATGTTGATACTCTCTGACCAGATATCTGGTATGTTTCAGTATGTCAGTAATGTTGATACTCTCTGACCAGATATCTGGTATGTTTCAGTATGTCAGTAATGTTGATACTCTCTGACCAGATATCTGGTATGTTTCAGTATGTCAGTAATGTTGATACTCTCTGACCAGATATCTGGTATGTTTCAGTATGTCAGTAATGTTGATACTCTCTGACCAGATATCTGGTATGTTTCAGTATGTCAGTAATGTTGATACTCTCTGACCAGATATCTGGTATGTTTCAGTATGTCAGTAATGTTGATACTCTCTGACCAGATATCTGGTATGTTTCAGTATGTCAGTAATGTTGATACTCTCTGACCAGATATCTGGTATGTTTCAGTATGTCAGTAATGTTGATACTCTGACCAGATATCTGGTATGTTTCAGTATGTCAGTAATGTTGATACTCTCTGACCAGATATCTGGTATGTTTCAGTATGTCAGTAATGTTGATACTCTCTGACCAGATATCTGGTATGTTTCAGTATGTCAGTAATGTTGATACTCTCTGACCAGATATCTGGTATGTTTCAGTATGTCAGTAATGTTGATACTCTGACCAGATATCTGGTATGTTTCAGTATGTCAGTAATGTTGATACTCTCTGACCAGATATCTGGTATGTTTCAGTATGTCAGTAATGTTGATACTCTCTGACCAGATATCTGGTATGTTTCAGTATGTCAGTAATGTTGATACTCTCTGACCAGATATCTGGTATGTTTCAGTATGTCAGTAATGTTGATACTCTCTGACCAGATATCTGGTATGTTTCAGTATGTCAGTAATGTTGATACTCTCTGACCAGATATCTGGTATGTTTCAGTATGTCAGTAATGTTGATACTCTCTGACCAGATATCTGGTATGTTTCAGTATGTCAGTAATGTTGATACTCTCTGACCAGATATCTGGTATGTTTCAGTATGTCAGTAATGTTGATACTCTCTGACCAGATATCTGGTATGTTTCAGTATGTCAGTAATGTTGATACTCTCTGACCAGATATCTGGTATGTTTCAGTATGTCAGTAATGTTGATACTCTCTGACCAGATATCTGGTATGTTTCAGTATGTCAGTAATGTTGATACTCTCTGACCAGATATCTGGTATGTTTCAGTATGTCAGTAATGTTGATACTCTCTGACCAGATATCTGGTATGTTTCAGTATGTCAGTAATGTTGATACTCTCTGACCAGATATCTGGTATGTTTCAGTATGTCAGTAATGTTGATACTCTCTGACCAGATATCTGGTATGTTTCAGTATGTCAGTAATGTTGATACTCTCTGACCAGATATCTGGTATGTTTCAGTATGTCAGTAATGTTGATACTCTCTGACCAGATATCTGGTATGTTTCAGTATGTCAGTAATGTTGATACTCTCTGACCAGATATCTGGTATGTTTCAGTATGTCAGTAATGTTGATACTCTCTGACCAGATATCTGGTATGTTTCAGTATGTCAGTAATGTTGATACTCTCTGACCAGATATCTGGTATGTTTCAGTATGTCAGTAATGTTGATACTCTCTGACCAGATATCTGGTATGTTTCAGTATGTCAGTAATGTTGATACTCTGACCAGATATCTGGTATGTTTCAGTATGTCAGTAATGTTGATACTCTCTGACCAGATATCTGGTATGTTTCAGTATGTCAGTAATGTTGATACTCTCTGACCAGATATCTGGTATGTTTCAGTATGTCAGTAATGTTGATACTCTCTGACCAGATATCTGGTATGTTTCAGTATGTCAGTAATGTTGATACTCTCTGACCAGATATCTGGTATGTTTCAGTATGTCAGTAATGTTGATACTCTCTGACCAGATATCTGGTATGTTTCAGTATGTCAGTAATGTTGATACTCTCTGACCAGATATCTGGTATGTTTCAGTATGTCAGTAATGTTGATACTCTCTGACCAGATATCTGGTATGTTTCAGTATGTCAGTAATGTTGATACTCTCTGACCAGATATCTGGTATGTTTCAGTATGTCAGTAATGTTGATACTCTCTGACCAGATATCTGGTATGTTTCAGTATGTCAGTAATGTTGATACTCTCTGACCAGATATCTGGTATGTTTCAGTATGTCAGTAATGTTGATACTCTCTGACCAGATATCTGGTATGTTTCAGTATGTCAGTAATGTTGATACTCTCTGACCAGATATCTGGTATGTTTCAGTATGTCAGTAATGTTGATACTCTCTGACCAGATATCTGGTATGTTTCAGTATGTCAGTAATGTTGATACTCTCTGACCAGATATCTGGTATGTTTCAGTATGTCAGTAATGTTGATACTCTCTGACCAGATATCTGGTATGTTTCAGTATGTCAGTAATGTTGATACTCTCTGACCAGATATCTGGTATGTTTCAGTATGTCAGTAATGTTGATACTCTCTGACCAGATATCTGGTATGTTTCAGTATGTCAGTAATGTTGATACTCTCTGACCAGATATCTGGTATGTTTCAGTATGTCAGTAATGTTGATACTCTCTGACCAGATATCTGGTATGTTTCAGTATGTCAGTAATGTTGATACTCTCTGACCAGATATCTGGTATGTTTCAGTATGTCAGTAATGTTGATACTCTCTGACCAGATATCTGGTATGTTTCAGTATGTCAGTAATGTTGATACTCTCTGACCAGATATCTGGTATGTTTCAGTATGTCAGTAATGTTGATACTCTCTGACCAGATATCTGGTATGTTTCAGTATGTCAGTAATGTTGATACTCTCTGACCAGATATCTGGTATGTTTCAGTATGTCAGTAATGTTGATACTCTCTGACCAGATATCTGGTATGTTTCAGTATGTCAGTAATGTTGATACTCTCTGACCAGATATCTGGTATGTTTCAGTATGTCAGTAATGTTGATACTCTCTGACCAGATATCTGGTATGTTTCAGTATGTCAGTAATGTTGATACTCTCTGACCAGATATCTGGTATGTTTCAGTATGTCAGTAATGTTGATACTCTCTGACCAGATATCTGGTATGTTTCAGTATGTCAGTAATGTTGATACTCTCTGACCAGATATCTGGTATGTTTCAGTATGTCAGTAATGTTGATACTCTCTGACCAGATATCTGGTATGTTTCAGTATGTCAGTAATGTTGATACTCTCTGACCAGATATCTGGTATGTTTCAGTATGTCAGTAATGTTGATACTCTCTGACCAGATATCTGGTATGTTTCAGTATGTCAGTAATGTTGATACTCTCTGACCAGATATCTGGTATGTTTCAGTATGTCAGTAATGTTGATACTCTCTGACCAGATATCTGGTATGTTTCAGTATGTCAGTAATGTTGATACTCTCTGACCAGATATCTGGTATGTTTCAGTATGTCAGTAATGTTGATACTCTCTGACCAGATATCTGGTATGTTTCAGTATGTCAGTAATGTTGATACTATCTGACCAGATATCTGGTATGTTTCAGTATGTCAGTAATGTTGATACTCTCTGACCAGATATCTGGTATGTTTCAGTATGTCAGTAATGTTGATACTCTCTGACCAGATATCTGGTATGTTTCAGTATGTCAGTAATGTTGATACTCTGACCAGATATCTGGTATGTTTCAGTATGTCAGTAATGTTGATACTATCTGACCAGATATCTGGTATGTTTCAGTATGTCAGTAATGTTGATACTATCTGACCAGATATCTGGTATGTTTCAGTATGTCAGTAATGTTGATACTCTCTGACCAGATATCTGGTATGTTTCAGTATGTCAGTAATGTTGATACTCTCTGACCAGATATCTGGTATGTTTCAGTATGTCAGTAATGTTGATACTCTCTGACCAGATATCTGGTATGTTTCAGTATGTCAGTAATGTTGATACTCTCTGACCAGATATCTGGTATGTTTCAGTATGTCAGTAATGTTGATACTCTCTGACCAGATATCTGGTATGTTTCAGTATGTCAGTAATGTTGATACTCTCTGACCAGATATCTGGTATGTTTCAGTATGTCAGTAATGTTGATACTCTCTGACCAGATATCTGGTATGTTTCAGTATGTCAGTAATGTTGATACTCTCTGACCAGATATCTGGTATGTTTCAGTATGTCAGTAATGTTGATACTCTCTGACCAGATATCTGGTATGTTTCAGTATGTCAGTAATGTTGATACTCTCTGACCAGATATCTGGTATGTTTCAGTATGTCAGTAATGTTGATACTCTCTGACCAGATATCTGGTATGTTTCAGTATGTCAGTAATGTTGATACTCTCTGACCAGATATCTGGTATGTTTCAGTATGTCAGTAATGTTGATACTCTCTGACCAGATATCTGGTATGTTTCAGTATGTCAGTAATGTTGATACTCTCTGACCAGATATCTGGTATGTTTCAGTATGTCAGTAATGTTGATACTATCTGACCAGATATCTGGTATGTTTCAGTATGTCAGTAATGTTGATACTCTCTGACCAGATATCTGGTATGTTTCAGTATGTCAGTAATGTTGATACTCTCTGACCAGATATCTGGTATGTTTCAGTATGTCAGTAATGTTGATACTCTCTGACCAGATATCTGGTATGTTTCAGTATGTCAGTAATGTTGATACTCTCTGACCAGATATCTGGTATGTTTCAGTATGTCAGTAATGTTGATACTCTCTGACCAGATATCTGGTATGTTTCAGTATGTCAGTAATGTTGATACTCTCTGACCAGATATCTGGTATGTTTCAGTATGTCAGTAATGTTGATACTCTCTGACCAGATATCTGGTATGTTTCAGTATGTCAGTAATGTTGATACTCTGTCCAGATATCTGGTATGTTTCAGTATGTCAGTAATGTTGATACTATCTGACCAGATATCTGGTATGTTTCAGTATGTCAGTAATGTTGATACTATCTGACCAGATATCTGGTATGTTTCAGTATGTCAGTAATGTTGATACTCTCTGTCCAGATATCTGGTATGTTTCAGTATGTCAGTAATGTTGATACTCTCTGACCAGATATCTGGTTTGTTTCAGTATGTCAGTAATGTTGATACTCTCTGACCAGATATCTGGTATGTTTCAGTATGTCAGTAATGTTGATACTCTCTGACCAGATATCTGGTATGTTTCAGTATGTCAGTAATGTTGATACTCTCTGACCAGATATCTGGTATGTTTCAGTATGTCAGTAATGTTGATACTCTCTGACCAGATATCTGGTATGTTTCAGTATGTCAGTAATGTTGATACTCTCTGACCAGATATCTGGTATGTTTCAGTATGTCAGTAATGTTGATACTCTCTGACCAGATATCTGGTATGTTTCAGTATGTCAGTAATGTTGATACTCTCTGACCAGATATCTGGTATGTTTCAGTATGTCAGTAATGTTGATACTCTCTGACCAGATATCTGGTATGTTTCAGTATGTCAGTAATGTTGATTCTTTCTGACCAGATATCTGGTATGTTTCAGTATGTCAGTAATGTTGATACTCTCTGACCAGATATCTGGTATGTTTCAGTATGTCAGTAATGTTGATACTATCTGACCAGATATCTGGTATGTTTCAGTATGTCAGTAATGTTGATACTCTCTGACCAGATATCTGGTATGTTTCAGTATGTCAGTAATGTTGATATTCTCTGACCAGATATCTGGTATGTTTCAGTATGTCAGTAATGTTGATACTATCTGACCAGATATCTGGTATGTTTCAGTATGTCAGTAATGTTGATACTCTCTGACCAGATATCTGGTATGTTTCAGTATGTCAGTAATGTTGATACTCTCTGACCAGATATCTGGTATGTTTCAGTATGTCAGTAATGTTGATACTCTCTGACCAGATATCTGGTATGTTTCAGTATGTCAGTAATGTTGATACTCTCTGACCAGATATCTGGTATGTTTCAGTATGTCAGTAATGTTGATACTCTCTGACCAGATATCTGGTATGTTTCAGTATGTCAGTAATGTTGATACTCTCTGACCAGATATCTGGTATGTTTCAGTATGTCAGTAATGTTGATACTCTCTGACCAGATATCTGGTATGTTTCAGTATGTCAGTAATGTTGATACTCTCTGACCAGATATCTGGTATGTTTCAGTATGTCAGTAATGTTGATACTCTCTGACCAGATATCTGGTATGTTTCAGTATGTCAGTAATGTTGATACTCTCTGACCAGATATCTGGTATGTTTCAGTATGTCAGTAATGTTGATACTCTCTGACCAGATATCTGGTATGTTTCAGTATGTCAGTAATGTTGATACTCTCTGACCAGATATCTGGTATGTTTCAGTATGTCAGTAATGTTGATACTATCTGACCAGATATCTGGTATGTTTCAGTATGTCAGTAATGTTGATACTCTCTGACCAGATATCTGGTATGTTTCAGTATGTCAGTAATGTTGATACTCTCTGACCAGATATCTGGTATGTTTCAGTATGTCAGTAATGTTGATACTCTCTGACCAGATATCTGGTATGTTTCAGTATGTCAGTAATGTTGATACTCTCTGACCAGATATCTGGTATGTTTCAGTATGTCAGTAATGTTGATACTCTCTGACCAGATATCTGGTATGTTTCAGTATGTCAGTAATGTTGATACTATCTGACCAGATATCTGGTATGTTTCAGTATGTCAGTAATGTTGATACTCTCTGACCAGATATCTGGTATGTTTCAGTATGTCAGTAATGTTGATACTCTCTGACCAGATATCTGGTATGTTTCAGTATGTCAGTAATGTTGATACTCTCTGACCAGATATCTGGTATGTTTCAGTATGTCAGTAATGTTGATACTCTCTGACCAGATATCTGGTATGTTTCAGTATGTCAGTAATGTTGATACTCTCTGACCAGATATCTGGTATGTTTCAGTATGTCAGTAATGTTGATACTCTCTGACCAGATATCTGGTATGTTTCAGTATGTCAGTAATGTTGATACTCTCTGACCAGATATCTGGTATGTTTCAGTATGTCAGTAATGTTGATACTCTCTGACCAGATATCTGGTATGTTTCAGTATGTCAGTAATGTTGATACTCTCTGACCAGATATCTGGTATGTTTCAGTATGTCAGTAATGTTGATACTCTCTGACCAGATATCTGGTATGTTTCAGTATGTCAGTAATGTTGATACTCTCTGACCAGATATCTGGTATGTTTCAGTATGTCAGTAATGTTGATACTCTCTGACCAGATATCTGGTATGTTTCAGTATGTCAGTAATGTTGATACTCTCTGACCAGATATCTGGTATGTTTCAGTATGTCAGTAATGTTGATACTCTCTGACCAGATATCTGGTATGTTTCAGTATGTCAGTAATGTTGATACTCTCTGACCAGATATCTGGTATGTTTCAGTATGTCAGTAATGTTGATACTCTGACCAGATATCTGGTATGTTTCAGTATGTCAGTAATGTTGATACTCTCTGACCAGATATCTGGTATGTTTCAGTATGTCAGTAATGTTGATACTCTCTGACCAGATATCTGGTATGTTTCAGTATGTCAGTAATGTTGATACTCTCTGACCAGATATCTGGTATGTTTCAGTATGTCAGTAATGTTGATACTCTCTGACCAGATATCTGGTATGTTTCAGTATGTCAGTAATGTTGATACTCTCTGACCAGATATCTGGTATGTTTCAGTATGTCAGTAATGTTGATACTCTCTGACCAGATATCTGGTATGTTTCAGTATGTCAGTAATGTTGATACTCTCTGACCAGATATCTGGTATGTTTCAGTATGTCAGTAATGTTGATACTCTCTGACCAGATATCTGGTATGTTTCAGTATGTCAGTAATGTTGATACTCTCTGACCAGATATCTGGTATGTTTCAGTATGTCAGTAATGTTGATACTCTCTGACCAGATATCTGGTATGTTTCAGTATGTCAGTAATGTTGATACTCTCTGACCAGATATCTGGTATGTTTCAGTATGTCAGTAATGTTGATACTCTCTGACCAGATATCTGGTATGTTTCAGTATGTCAGTAATGTTGATACTCTCTGACCAGATATCTGGTATGTTTCAGTATGTCAGTAATGTTGATACTCTCTGACCAGATATCTGGTATGTTTCAGTATGTCAGTAATGTTGATACTTCTGACCAGATATCTGGTATGTTTCAGTATGTCAGTAATGTTGATACTCTCTGACCAGATATCTGGTATGTTTCAGTATGTCAGTAATGTTGATACTCTCTGACCAGATATCTGGTATGTTTCAGTATGTCAGTAATGTTGATACTCTCTGACCAGATATCTGGTATGTTTCAGTATGTCAGTAATGTTGATACTCTCTGACCAGATATCTGGTATGTTTCAGTATGTCAGTAATGTTGATACTCTCTGACCAGATATCTGGTATGTTTCAGTATGTCAGTAATGTTGATACTCTCTGACCAGATATCTGGTATGTTTCAGTATGTCAGTAATGTTGATACTCTCTGACCAGATATCTGGTATGTTTCAGTATGTCAGTAATGTTGATACTCTCTGACCAGATATCTGGTATGTTTCAGTATGTCAGTAATGTTGATACTCTCTGACCAGATATCTGGTATGTTTCAGTATGTCAGTAATGTTGATACTCTGACCAGATATCTGGTATGTTTCAGTATGTCAGTAATGTTGATACTCTCTGACCAGATATCTGGTATGTTTCAGTATGTCAGTAATGTTGATACTCTCTGACCAGATATCTGGTATGTTTCAGTATGTCAGTAATGTTGATACTCTCTGACCAGATATCTGGTATGTTTCAGTATGTCAGTAATGTTGATACTCTCTGACCAGATATCTGGTATGTTTCAGTATGTCAGTAATGTTGATACTCTCTGACCAGATATCTGGTATGTTTCAGTATGTCAGTAATGTTGATACTCTCTGACCAGATATCTGGTATGTTTCAGTATGTCAGTAATGTTGATACTCTCTGACCAGATATCTGGTATGTTTCAGTATGTCAGTAATGTTGATACTCTCTGACCAGATATCTGGTATGTTTCAGTATGTCAGTAATGTTGATACTCTCTGACCAGATATCTGGTATGTTTCAGTATGTCAGTAATGTTGATACTCTCTGACCAGATATCTGGTATGTTTCAGTATGTCAGTAATGTTGATACTCTCTGACCAGATATCTGGTATGTTTCAGTATGTCAGTAATGTTGATACTCTCTGACCAGATATCTGGTATGTTTCAGTATGTCAGTAATGTTGATACTCTCTGACCAGATATCTGGTATGTTTCAGTATGTCAGTAATGTTGATACTCTATCTGACCAGATATCTGGTATGTTTCAGTATGTCAGTAATGTTGATACTCTCTGACCAGATATCTGGTATGTTTCAGTATGTCAGTAATGTTGATACTCTCTGACCAGATATCTGGTATGTTTCAGTATGTCAGTAATGTTGATACTCTCTGACCAGATATCTGGTATGTTTCAGTATGTCAGTAATGTTGATACTCTCTGACCAGATATCTGGTATGTTTCAGTATGTCAGTAATGTTGATACTCTCTGACCAGATATCTGGTATGTTTCAGTATGTCAGTAATGTTGATACTCTCTGACCAGATATCTGGTATGTTTCAGTATGTCAGTAATGTTGATACATCTGACCAGATATCTGGTATGTTTCAGTATGTCAGTAATGTTGATACTCTCTGACCAGATATCTGGTATGTTTCAGTATGTCAGTAATGTTGATACTCTCTGACCAGATATCTGGTATGTTTCAGTATGTCAGTAATGTTGATACTCTCTGACCAGATATCTGGTATGTTTCAGTATGTCAGTAATGTTGATACTTCTGACCAGATATCTGGTATGTTTCAGTATGTCAGTAATGTTGATACTCTCTGACCAGATATCTGGTATGTTTCAGTATGTCAGTAATGTTGATACTCTCTGACCAGATATCTGGTATGTTTCAGTATGTCAGTAATGTTGATACTCTCTGACCAGATATCTGGTATGTTTCAGTATGTCAGTAATGTTGATACTCTCTGACCAGATATCTGGTATGTTTCAGTATGTCAGTAATGTTGATACTCTCTGACCAGATATCTGGTATGTTTCAGTATGTCAGTAATGTTGATACTCTCTGACCAGATATCTGGTATGTTTCAGTATGTCAGTAATGTTGATACTCTGACCAGATATCTGGTATGTTTCAGTATGTCAGTAATGTTGATACTCTCTGACCAGATATCTGGTATGTTTCAGTATGTCAGTAATGTTGATACTCTCTGACCAGATATCTGGTATGTTTCAGTATGTCAGTAATGTTGATACTCTCTGACCAGATATCTGGTATGTTTCAGTATGTCAGTAATGTTGATACTCTCTGACCAGATATCTGGTATGTTTCAGTATGTCAGTAATGTTGATACTCTCTGACCAGATATCTGGTATGTTTCAGTATGTCAGTAATGTTGATACTCTCTGACCAGATATCTGGTATGTTTCAGTATGTCAGTAATGTTGATACTCTCTGACCAGATATCTGGTATGTTTCAGTATGTCAGTAATGTTGATACTTCTGACCAGATATCTGGTATGTTTCAGTATGTCAGTAATGTTGATACTCTCTGACCAGATATCTGGTATGTTTCAGTATGTCAGTAATGTTGATACTCTCTGACCAGATATCTGGTATGTTTCAGTATGTCAGTAATGTTGATACTCTCTGACCAGATATCTGGTATGTTTCAGTATGTCAGTAATGTTGATACTCTCTGACCAGATATCTGGTATGTTTCAGTATGTCAGTAATGTTGATACTCTCTGACCAGATATCTGGTATGTTTCAGTATGTCAGTAATGTTGATACTATCTGACCAGATATCTGGTATGTTTCAGTATGTCAGTAATGTTGATACTCTCTGACCAGATATCTGGTATGTTTCAGTATGTCAGTAATGTTGATACTCTCTGACCAGATATCTGGTATGTTTCAGTATGTCAGTAATGTTGATACTCTCTGACCAGATATCTGGTATGTTTCAGTATGTCAGTAATGTTGATACTCTCTGACCAGATATCTGGTATGTTTCAGTATGTCAGTAATGTTGATACTCTCTGACCAGATATCTGGTATGTTTCAGTATGTCAGTAATGTTGATACTCTCTGACCAGATATCTGGTATGTTTCAGTATGTCAGTAATGTTGATACTCTCTGACCAGATATCTGGTATGTTTCAGTATGTCAGTAATGTTGATACTCTCTGACCAGATATCTGGTATGTTTCAGTATGTCAGTAATGTTGATACTCTCTGACCAGATATCTGGTATGTTTCAGTATGTCAGTAATGTTGATACTCTCTGACCAGATATCTGGTATGTTTCAGTATGTCAGTAATGTTGATACTCTCTGACCAGATATCTGGTATGTTTCAGTATGTCAGTAATGTTGATACTCTCTGACCAGATATCTGGTATGTTTCAGTATGTCAGTAATGTTGATACTCTCTGACCAGATATCTGGTATGTTTCAGTATGTCAGTAATGTTGATACTCTCTGACCAGATATCTGGTATGTTTCAGTATGTCAGTAATGTTGATACTCTCTGACCAGATATCTGGTATGTTTCAGTATGTCAGTAATGTTGATACTCTCTGACCAGATATCTGGTATGTTTCAGTATGTCAGTAATGTTGATACTCTCTGACCAGATATCTGGTATGTTTCAGTATGTCAGTAATGTTGATACTCTCTGACCAGATATCTGGTATGTTTCAGTATGTCAGTAATGTTGATACTCTCTGACCAGATATCTGGTATGTTTCAGTATGTCAGTAATGTTGATACTCTCTGACCAGATATCTGGTATGTTTCAGTATGTCAGTAATGTTGATACTTCTGACCAGATATCTGGTATGTTTCAGTATGTCAGTAATGTTGATACTCTCTGACCAGATATCTGGTATGTTTCAGTATGTCAGTAATGTTGATACTCTCTGACCAGATATCTGGTATGTTTCAGTATGTCAGTAATGTTGATACTCTCTGACCAGATATCTGGTATGTTTCAGTATGTCAGTAATGTTGATACTCTCTGACCAGATATCTGGTATGTTTCAGTATGTCAGTAATGTTGATACTCTCTGACCAGATATCTGGTATGTTTCAGTATGTCAGTAATGTTGATACTCTCTGACCAGATATCTGGTATGTTTCAGTATGTCAGTAATGTTGATACTCTCTGACCAGATATCTGGTATGTTTCAGTATGTCAGTAATGTTGATACTCTCTGACCAGATATCTGGTATGTTTCAGTATGTCAGTAATGTTGATACTCTCTGACCAGATATCTGGTATGTTTCAGTATGTCAGTAATGTTGATACTCTCTGACCAGATATCTGGTATGTTTCAGTATGTCAGTAATGTTGATACTCTCTGACCAGATATCTGGTATGTTTCAGTATGTCAGTAATGTTGATACTCTCTGACCAGATATCTGGTATGTTTCAGTATGTCAGTAATGTTGATACTCTCTGACCAGATATCTGGTATGTTTCAGTATGTCAGTAATGTTGATACTCTCTGACCAGATATCTGGTATGTTTCAGTATGTCAGTAATGTTGATACTCTCTGACCAGATATCTGGTATGTTTCAGTATGTCAGTAATGTTGATACTCTCTGACCAGATATCTGGTATGTTTCAGTATGTCAGTAATGTTGATACTCTCTGACCAGATATCTGGTATGTTTCAGTATGTCAGTAATGTTGATACTCTCTGACCAGATATCTGGTATGTTTCAGTATGTCAGTAATGTTGATACTCTCTGACCAGATATCTGGTATGTTTCAGTATGTCAGTAATGTTGATACTCTCTGACCAGATATCTGGTATGTTTCAGTATGTCAGTAATGTTGATACTCTCTGACCAGATATCTGGTATGTTTCAGTATGTCAGTAATGTTGATACTCTCTGACCAGATATCTGGTATGTTTCAGTATGTCAGTAATGTTGATACTCTCTGACCAGATATCTGGTATGTTTCAGTATGTCAGTAATGTTGATACTCTCTGACCAGATATCTGGTATGTTTCAGTATGTCAGTAATGTTGATACTCTCTGACCAGATATCTGGTATGTTTCAGTATGTCAGTAATGTTGATACTCTCTGACCAGATATCTGGTATGTTTCAGTATGTCAGTAATGTTGATACTCTCTGACCAGATATCTGGTATGTTTCAGTATGTCAGTAATGTTGATACTCTCTGACCAGATATCTGGTATGTTTCAGTATGTCAGTAATGTTGATACTTCTGACCAGATATCTGGTATGTTTCAGTATGTCAGTAATGTTGATACTCTCTGACCAGATATCTGGTATGTTTCAGTATGTCAGTAATGTTGATACTCTCTGACCAGATATCTGGTATGTTTCAGTATGTCAGTAATGTTGATACTCTCTGACCAGATATCTGGTATGTTTCAGTATGTCAGTAATGTTGATACTCTCTGACCAGATATCTGGTATGTTTCAGTATGTCAGTAATGTTGATACTCTCTGACCAGATATCTGGTATGTTTCAGTATGTCAGTAATGTTGATACTCTCTGACCAGATATCTGGTATGTTTCAGTATGTCAGTAATGTTGATACTCTCTGACCAGATATCTGGTATGTTTCAGTATGTCAGTAATGTTGATACTCTCTGACCAGATATCTGGTATGTTTCAGTATGTCAGTAATGTTGATACTCTCTGACCAGATATCTGGTATGTTTCAGTATGTCAGTAATGTTGATACTCTCTGACCAGATATCTGGTATGTTTCAGTATGTCAGTAATGTTGATACTCTCTGACCAGATATCTGGTATGTTTCAGTATGTCAGTAATGTTGATACTCTCTGACCAGATATCTGGTATGTTTCAGTATGTCAGTAATGTTGATACTCTCTGACCAGATATCTGGTATGTTTCAGTATGTCAGTAATGTTGATACTCTCTGACCAGATATCTGGTATGTTTCAGTATGTCAGTAATGTTGATACTCTCTGACCAGATATCTGGTATGTTTCAGTATGTCAGTAATGTTGATACTCTCTGACCAGATATCTGGTATGTTTCAGTATGTCAGTAATGTTGATACTCTCTGACCAGATATCTGGTATGTTTCAGTATGTCAGTAATGTTGATACTCTCTGACCAGATATCTGGTATGTTTCAGTATGTCAGTAATGTTGATACTATCTGACCAGATATCTGGTATGTTTCAGTATGTCAGTAATGTTGATACTCTCTGACCAGATATCTGGTATGTTTCAGTATGTCAGTAATGTTGATACTCTCTGACCAGATATCTGGTATGTTTCAGTATGTCAGTAATGTTGATACTCTCTGACCAGATATCTGGTATGTTTCAGTATGTCAGTAATGTTGATACTCTCTGACCAGATATCTGGTATGTTTCAGTATGTCAGTAATGTTGATACTCTCTGACCAGATATCTGGTATGTTTCAGTATGTCAGTAATGTTGATACTCTCTGACCAGATATCTGGTATGTTTCAGTATGTCAGTAATGTTGATACTCTCTGACCAGATATCTGGTATGTTTCAGTATGTCAGTAATGTTGATACTCTCTGACCAGATATCTGGTATGTTTCAGTATGTCAGTAATGTTGATACTCTCTGACCAGATATCTGGTATGTTTCAGTATGTCAGTAATGTTGATACTCTCTGACCAGATATCTGGTATGTTTCAGTATGTCAGTAATGTTGATACTCTCTGACCAGATATCTGGTATGTTTCAGTATGTCAGTAATGTTGATACTCTCTGACCAGATATCTGGTATGTTTCAGTATGTCAGTAATGTTGATACTCTCTGACCAGATATCTGGTATGTTTCAGTATGTCAGTAATGTTGATACTCTCTGACCAGATATCTGGTATGTTTCAGTATGTCAGTAATGTTGATACTCTCTGACCAGATATCTGGTATGTTTCAGTATGTCAGTAATGTTGATACTCTCTGACCAGATATCTGGTATGTTTCAGTATGTCAGTAATGTTGATACTCTCTGACCAGATATCTGGTATGTTTCAGTATGTCAGTAATGTTGATACTCTCTGACCAGATATCTGGTATGTTTCAGTATGTCAGTAATGTTGATACTCTCTGACCAGATATCTGGTATGTTTCAGTATGTCAGTAATGTTGATACTCTCTGACCAGATATCTGGTATGTTTCAGTATGTCAGTAATGTTGATACTCTCTGACCAGATATCTGGTATGTTTCAGTATGTCAGTAATGTTGATACTCTCTGACCAGATATCTGGTATGTTTCAGTATGTCAGTAATGTTGATACTCTCTGACCAGATATCTGGTATGTTTCAGTATGTCAGTAATGTTGATACTCTCTGACCAGATATCTGGTATGTTTCAGTATGTCAGTAATGTTGATACTCTCTGACCAGATATCTGGTATGTTTCAGTATGTCAGTAATGTTGATACTCTCTGACCAGATATCTGGTATGTTTCAGTATGTCAGTAATGTTGATACTCTCTGACCAGATATCTGGTATGTTTCAGTATGTCAGTAATGTTGATACTCTCTGACCAGATATCTGGTATGTTTCAGTATGTCAGTAATGTTGATACTATCTGACCAGATATCTGGTATGTTTCAGTATGTCAGTAATGTTGATACTCTCTGACCAGATATCTGGTATGTTTCAGTATGTCAGTAATGTTGATACTCTCTGACCAGATATCTGGTATGTTTCAGTATGTCAGTAATGTTGATACTCTCTGACCAGATATCTGGTATGTTTCAGTATGTCAGTAATGTTGATACTCTCTGACCAGATATCTGGTATGTTTCAGTATGTCAGTAATGTTGATACTCTCTGACCAGATATCTGGTATGTTTCAGTATGTCAGTAATGTTGATACTCTCTGACCAGATATCTGGTATGTTTCAGTATGTCAGTAATGTTGATACTCTCTGACCAGATATCTGGTATGTTTCAGTATGTCAGTAATGTTGATACTCTCTGACCAGATATCTGGTATGTTTCAGTATGTCAGTAATGTTGATACTCTCTGACCAGATATCTGGTATGTTTCAGTATGTCAGTAATGTTGATACTCTCTGACCAGATATCTGGTATGTTTCAGTATGTCAGTAATGTTGATACTCTCTGACCAGATATCTGGTATGTTTCAGTATGTCAGTAATGTTGATACTCTCTGACCAGATATCTGGTATGTTTCAGTATGTCAGTAATGTTGATACTCTCTGACCAGATATCTGGTATGTTTCAGTATGTCAGTAATGTTGATACTCTCTGACCAGATATCTGGTATGTTTCAGTATGTCAGTAATGTTGATACTCTCTGACCAGATATCTGGTATGTTTCAGTATGTCAGTAATGTTGATACTCTCTGACCAGATATCTGGTATGTTTCAGTATGTCAGTAATGTTGATACTCTCTGACCAGATATCTGGTATGTTTCAGTATGTCAGTAATGTTGATACTCTCTGACCAGATATCTGGTATGTTTCAGTATGTCAGTAATGTTGATACTCTCTGACCAGATATCTGGTATGTTTCAGTATGTCAGTAATGTTGATACTCTCTGACCAGATATCTGGTATGTTTCAGTATGTCAGTAATGTTGATACTCTCTGACCAGATATCTGGTATGTTTCAGTATGTCAGTAATGTTGATACTCTCTGACCAGATATCTGGTATGTTTCAGTATGTCAGTAATGTTGATACTCTCTGACCAGATATCTGGTATGTTTCAGTATGTCAGTAATGTTGATACTCTCTGACCAGATATCTGGTATGTTTCAGTATGTCAGTAATGTTGATACTCTCTGACCAGATATCTGGTATGTTTCAGTATGTCAGTAATGTTGATACTCTCTGACCAGATATCTGGTATGTTTCAGTATGTCAGTAATGTTGATACTCTCTGACCAGATATCTGGTATGTTTCAGTATGTCAGTAATGTTGATACTCTCTGACCAGATATCTGGTATGTTTCAGTATGTCAGTAATGTTGATACTCTCTGACCAGATATCTGGTATGTTTCAGTATGTCAGTAATGTTGATACTCTCTGACCAGATATCTGGTATGTTTCAGTATGTCAGTAATGTTGATACTCTCTGACCAGATATCTGGTATGTTTCAGTATGTCAGTAATGTTGATACTCTCTGACCAGATATCTGGTATGTTTCAGTATGTCAGTAATGTTGATACTCTCTGACCAGATATCTGGTATGTTTCAGTATGTCAGTAATGTTGATACTCTCTGACCAGATATCTGGTATGTTTCAGTATGTCAGTAATGTTGATACTCTCTGACCAGATATCTGGTATGTTTCAGTATGTCAGTAATGTTGATACTCTCTGACCAGATATCTGGTATGTTTCAGTATGTCAGTAATGTTGATACTCTCTGACCAGATATCTGGTATGTTTCAGTATGTCAGTAATGTTGATACTCTCTGACCAGATATCTGGTATGTTTCAGTATGTCAGTAATGTTGATACTCTCTGACCAGATATCTGGTATGTTTCAGTATGTCAGTAATGTTGATACTCTCTGACCAGATATCTGGTATGTTTCAGTATGTCAGTAATGTTGATACTCTCTGACCAGATATCTGGTATGTTTCAGTATGTCAGTAATGTTGATACTCTCTGACCAGATATCTGGTATGTTTCAGTATGTCAGTAATGTTGATACTCTCTGACCAGATATCTGGTATGTTTCAGTATGTCAGTAATGTTGATACTCTCTGACCAGATATCTGGTATGTTTCAGTATGTCAGTAATGTTGATACTCTCTGACCAGATATCTGGTATGTTTCAGTATGTCAGTAATGTTGATACTCTCTGACCAGATATCTGGTATGTTTCAGTATGTCAGTAATGTTGATACTCTCTGACCAGATATCTGGTATGTTTCAGTATGTCAGTAATGTTGATACTCTCTGACCAGATATCTGGTATGTTTCAGTATGTCAGTAATGTTGATACTCTCTGACCAGATATCTGGTATGTTTCAGTATGTCAGTAATGTTGATACTCTCTGACCAGATATCTGGTATGTTTCAGTATGTCAGTAATGTTGATACTCTCTGACCAGATATCTGGTATGTTTCAGTATGTCAGTAATGTTGATACTCTCTGACCAGATATCTGGTATGTTTCAGTATGTCAGTAATGTTGATACTCTCTGACCAGATATCTGGTATGTTTCAGTATGTCAGTAATGTTGATACTCTCTGACCAGATATCTGGTATGTTTCAGTATGTCAGTAATGTTGATACTCTCTGACCAGATATCTGGTATGTTTCAGTATGTCAGTAATGTTGATACTCTCTGACCAGATATCTGGTATGTTTCAGTATGTCAGTAATGTTGATACTCTCTGACCAGATATCTGGTATGTTTCAGTATGTCAGTAATGTTGATACTCTCTGACCAGATATCTGGTATGTTTCAGTATGTCAGTAATGTTGATACTCTCTGACCAGATATCTGGTATGTTTCAGTATGTCAGTAATGTTGATACTCTCTGACCAGATATCTGGTATGTTTCAGTATGTCAGTAATGTTGATACTCTCTGACCAGATATCTGGTATGTTTCAGTATGTCAGTAATGTTGATACTTCTGACCAGATATCTGGTATGTTTCAGTATGTCAGTAATGTTGATACTCTCTGACCAGATATCTGGTATGTTTCAGTATGTCAGTAATGTTGATACTCTCTGACCAGATATCTGGTATGTTTCAGTATGTCAGTAATGTTGATACTCTCTGACCAGATATCTGGTATGTTTCAGTATGTCAGTAATGTTGATACTCTCTGACCAGATATCTGGTATGTTTCAGTATGTCAGTAATGTTGATACTCTCTGACCAGATATCTGGTATGTTTCAGTATGTCAGTAATGTTGATACTCTCTGACCAGATATCTGGTATGTTTCAGTATGTCAGTAATGTTGATACTCTCTGACCAGATATCTGGTATGTTTCAGTATGTCAGTAATGTTGATACTCTCTGACCAGATATCTGGTATGTTTCAGTATGTCAGTAATGTTGATACTCTCTGACCAGATATCTGGTATGTTTCAGTATGTCAGTAATGTTGATACTCTCTGACCAGATATCTGGTATGTTTCAGTATGTCAGTAATGTTGATACTCTCTGACCAGATATCTGGTATGTTTCAGTATGTCAGTAATGTTGATACTCTCTGACCAGATATCTGGTATGTTTCAGTATGTCAGTAATGTTGATACTCTCTGACCAGATATCTGGTATGTTTCAGTATGTCAGTAATGTTGATACTCTCTGACCAGATATCTGGTATGTTTCAGTATGTCAGTAATGTTGATACTCTCTGACCAGATATCTGGTATGTTTCAGTATGTCAGTAATGTTGATACTCTCTGACCAGATATCTGGTATGTTTCAGTATGTCAGTAATGTTGATACTCTCTGACCAGATATCTGGTATGTTTCAGTATGTCAGTAATGTTGATACTATCTGACCAGATATCTGGTATGTTTCAGTATGTCAGTAATGTTGATACTCTCTGACCAGATATCTGGTATGTTTCAGTATGTCAGTAATGTTGATACTCTCTGACCAGATATCTGGTATGTTTCAGTATGTCAGTAATGTTGATACTCTCTGACCAGATATCTGGTATGTTTCAGTATGTCAGTAATGTTGATACTTCTGACCAGATATCTGGTATGTTTCAGTATGTCAGTAATGTTGATACTCTCTGACCAGATATCTGGTATGTTTCAGTATGTCAGTAATGTTGATACTCTCTGACCAGATATCTGGTATGTTTCAGTATGTCAGTAATGTTGATACTCTCTGACCAGATATCTGGTATGTTTCAGTATGTCAGTAATGTTGATACTCTCTGACCAGATATCTGGTATGTTTCAGTATGTCAGTAATGTTGATACTCTCTGACCAGATATCTGGTATGTTTCAGTATGTCAGTAATGTTGATACTCTCTGACCAGATATCTGGTATGTTTCAGTATGTCAGTAATGTTGATACTCTCTGACCAGATATCTGGTATGTTTCAGTATGTCAGTAATGTTGATACTCTCTGACCAGATATCTGGTATGTTTCAGTATGTCAGTAATGTTGATACTATCTGACCAGATATCTGGTATGTTTCAGTATGTCAGTAATGTTGATACTCTCTGACCAGATATCTGGTATGTTTCAGTATGTCAGTAATGTTGATACTCTCTGACCAGATATCTGGTATGTTTCAGTATGTCAGTAATGTTGATACTCTCTGACCAGATATCTGGTATGTTTCAGTATGTCAGTAATGTTGATACTCTCTGACCAGATATCTGGTATGTTTCAGTATGTCAGTAATGTTGATACTCTCTGACCAGATATCTGGTATGTTTCAGTATGTCAGTAATGTTGATACTCTCTGACCAGATATCTGGTATGTTTCAGTATGTCAGTAATGTTGATACTCTCTGACCAGATATCTGGTATGTTTCAGTATGTCAGTAATGTTGATACTCTCTGACCAGATATCTGGTATGTTTCAGTATGTCAGTAATGTTGATACTCTCTGACCAGATATCTGGTATGTTTCAGTATGTCAGTAATGTTGATACTCTCTGACCAGATATCTGGTATGTTTCAGTATGTCAGTAATGTTGATACTCTCTGACCAGATATCTGGTATGTTTCAGTATGTCAGTAATGTTGATACTATCTGACCAGATATCTGGTATGTTTCAGTATGTCAGTAATGTTGATACTCTCTGACCAGATATCTGGTATGTTTCAGTATGTCAGTAATGTTGATACTCTCTGACCAGATATCTGGTATGTTTCAGTATGTCAGTAATGTTGATACTCTCTGACCAGATATCTGGTATGTTTCAGTATGTCAGTAATGTTGATACTCTCTGACCAGATATCTGGTATGTTTCAGTATGTCAGTAATGTTGATACTCTCTGACCAGATATCTGGTATGTTTCAGTATGTCAGTAATGTTGATACTCTCTGACCAGATATCTGGTATGTTTCAGTATGTCAGTAATGTTGATACTCTCTGACCAGATATCTGGTATGTTTCAGTATGTCAGTAATGTTGATACTCTCTGACCAGATATCTGGTATGTTTCAGTATGTCAGTAATGTTGATACTCTCTGACCAGATATCTGGTATGTTTCAGTATGTCAGTAATGTTGATACTCTCTGACCAGATATCTGGTATGTTTCAGTATGTCAGTAATGTTGATACTATCTGACCAGATATCTGGTATGTTTCAGTATGTCAGTAATGTTGATACTCTCTGACCAGATATCTGGTATGTTTCAGTATGTCAGTAATGTTGATACTATCTGACCAGATATCTGGTATGTTTCAGTATGTCAGTAATGTTGATACTCTGACCAGATATCTGGTATGTTTCAGTATGTCAGTAATGTTGATACTCTCTGACCAGATATCTGGTATGTTTCAGTATGTCAGTAATGTTGATACTCTCTGACCAGATATCTGGTATGTTTCAGTATGTCAGTAATGTTGATACTCTCTGACCAGATATCTGGTATGTTTCAGTATGTCAGTAATGTTGATACTCTCTGACCAGATATCTGGTATGTTTCAGTATGTCAGTAATGTTGATACTCTCTGACCAGATATCTGGTATGTTTCAGTATGTCAGTAATGTTGATATTCTCTGACCAGATATCTGGTATGTTTCAGTATGTCAGTAATGTTGATACTATCTGACCAGATATCTGGTATGTTTCAGTATGTCAGTAATGTTGATACTCTCTGACCAGATATCTGGTATGTTTCAGTATGTCAGTAATGTTGATACTCTCTGACCAGATATCTGGTATGTTTCAGTATGTCAGTAATGTTGATACTCTCTGACCAGATATCTGGTATGTTTCAGTATGTCAGTAATGTTGATACTATCTGACCAGATATCTGGTATGTTTCAGTATGTCAGTAATGTTGATACTCTCTGACCAGATATCTGGTATGTTTCAGTATGTCAGTAATGTTGATACTATCTGACCAGATATCTGGTATGTTTCAGTATGTCAGTAATGTTGATACTCTCTGACCAGATATCTGGTATGTTTCAGTATGTCAGTAATGTTGATACTATCTGACCAGATATCTGGTATGTTTCAGTATGTCAGTAATGTTGATACTCTCTGACCAGATATCTGGTATGTTTCAGTATGTCAGTAATGTTGATACTCTCTGACCAGATATCTGGTATGTTTCAGTATGTCAGTAATGTTGATACTCTCTGACCAGATATCTGGTATGTTTCAGTATGTCAGTAATGTTGATACTCTCTGACCAGATATCTGGTATGTTTCAGTATGTCAGTAATGTTGATACTCTCTGACCAGATATCTGGTATGTTTCAGTATGTCAGTAATGTTGATACTCTCTGACCAGATATCTGGTATGTTTCAGTATGTCAGTAATGTTGATACTCTCTGACCAGATATCTGGTATGTTTCAGTATGTCAGTAATGTTGATACTCTCTGACCAGATATCTGGTATGTTTCAGTATGTCAGTAATGTTGATACTCTCTGACCAGATATCTGGTATGTTTCAGTATGTCAGTAATGTTGATACTCTCTGACCAGATATCTGGTATGTTTCAGTATGTCAGTAATGTTGATACTCTCTGACCAGATATCTGGTATGTTTCAGTATGTCAGTAATGTTGATACTATCTGACCAGATATCTGGTATGTTTCAGTATGTCAGTAATGTTGATACTCTCTGACCAGATATCTGGTATGTTTCAGTATGTCAGTAATGTTGATACTCTCTGACCAGATATCTGGTATGTTTCAGTATGTCAGTAATGTTGATACTCTCTGACCAGATATCTGGTATGTTTCAGTATGTCAGTAATGTTGATACTCTCTGACCAGATATCTGGTATGTTTCAGTATGTCAGTAATGTTGATACTCTCTGACCAGATATCTGGTATGTTTCAGTATGTCAGTAATGTTGATACTCTCTGACCAGATATCTGGTATGTTTCAGTATGTCAGTAATGTTGATACTCTCTGACCAGATATCTGGTATGTTTCAGTATGTCAGTAATGTTGATACTCTCTGACCAGATATCTGGTATGTTTCAGTATGTCAGTAATGTTGATACTCTCTGACCAGATATCTGGTATGTTTCAGTATGTCAGTAATGTTGATACTCTCTGACCAGATATCTGGTATGTTTCAGTATGTCAGTAATGTTGATACTATCTGACCAGATATCTGGTATGTTTCAGTATGTCAGTAATGTTGATACTCTCTGACCAGATATCTGGTATGTTTCAGTATGTCAGTAATGTTGATACTCTCTGACCAGATATCTGGTATGTTTCAGTATGTCAGTAATGTTGATACTCTGACCAGATATCTGGTATGTTTCAGTATGTCAGTAATGTTGATACTCTCTGACCAGATATCTGGTATGTTTCAGTATGTCAGTAATGTTGATACTCTCTGACCAGATATCTGGTATGTTTCAGTATGTCAGTAATGTTGATACTCTCTGACCAGATATCTGGTATGTTTCAGTATGTCAGTAATGTTGATACTCTCTGACCAGATATCTGGTATGTTTCAGTATGTCAGTAATGTTGATACTCTCTGACCAGATATCTGGTATGTTTCAGTATGTCAGTAATGTTGATACTCTCTGACCAGATATCTGGTATGTTTCAGTATGTCAGTAATGTTGATACTATCTGACCAGATATCTGGTATGTTTCAGTATGTCAGTAATGTTGATACTCTCTGACCAGATATCTGGTATGTTTCAGTATGTCAGTAATGTTGATACTCTCTGACCAGATATCTGGTATGTTTCAGTATGTCAGTAATGTTGATAATCTCTGTCCAGATATCTGGTATGTTTCAGTATGTCAGTAATGTTGATACTATCTGACCAGATATCTGGTTTGTTTCAGTATGTCAGTAATGTTGATACTCTCTGACCAGATATCTGGTATGTTTCAGTATGTCAGTAATGTTGATACTATCTGACCAGATATCTGGTATGTTTCAGTATGTCAGTAATGTTGATACTCTCTGACCAGATATCTGGTATGTTTCAGTATGTCAGTAATGTTGATATTCTCTGACCAGATATCTGGTATGTTTCAGTATGTCAGTAATGTTGATACTCTCTGACCAGATATCTGGTATGTTTCAGTATGTCAGTAATGTTGATACTCTCTGTCCAGATATCTGGTATGTTTCAGTATGTCAGTAATGTTGATACTCTCTGACCAGATATCTGGTATGTTTCAGTATGTCAGTAATGTTGATACTCTCTGACCAGATATCTGGTATGTTTCAGTATGTCAGTAATGTTGATACTCTCTGACCAGATATCTGGTATGTTTCAGTATGTCAGTAATGTTGATACTCTCTGACCAGATATCTGGTATGTTTCAGTATGTCAGTAATGTTGATACTATCTGACCAGATATCTGGTATGTTTCAGTATGTCAGTAATGTTGATACTCTCTGACCAGATATCTGGTATGTTTCAGTATGTCAGTAATGTTGATACTATCTGACCAGATATCTGGTATGTTTCAGTATGTCAGTAATGTTGATACTCTCTGACCAGATATCTGGTATGTTTCAGTATGTCAGTAATGTTGATATTCTCTGACCAGATATCTGGTATGTTTCAGTATGTCAGTAATGTTGATACTATCTGACCAGATATCTGGTATGTTTCAGTATGTCAGTAATGTTGATACTCTCTGACCAGATATCTGGTATGTTTCAGTATGTCAGTAATGTTGATACTCTCTGACCAGATATCTGGTATGTTTCAGTATGTCAGTAATGTTGATACTCTCTGACCAGATATCTGGTATGTTTCAGTATGTCAGTAATGTTGATACTCTCTGACCAGATATCTGGTATGTTTCAGTATGTCAGTAATGTTGATACTCTCTGACCAGATATCTGGTATGTTTCAGTATGTCAGTAATGTTGATACTCTCTGACCAGATATCTGGTATGTTTCAGTATGTCAGTAATGTTGATACTCTCTGACCATATATCTGGTATGTTTCAGTATGTCAGTAATGTTGATACTCTCTGACCAGATATCTGGTATGTTTCAGTATGTCAGTAATGTTGATACCATCTGACCAGATATCTGGTATGTTTCGGTATGTCAGTAATGTTGATACTACCTGACCAGATATCTGGTATGTTTCAGTATGTCAGTAATGTTGATACTCTCTGACCAGATATCTGGTATGTTTCAGTATGTCAGTAATGTTGATACTCTCTGACCAGATATCTGGTATGTTTCAGTATGTCAGTAATGTTGATACTCTCTGACCAGATATCTGGTATGTTTCAATATGTCAGTAATGTTGATACTCTCTGACCAGATATCTGGTATGTTTCAGTATGTCAGTAATGTTGATACTCTCTGACCAGATATCTGGTATGTTTCAGTATGTCAGTAATGTTGATACTATCTGACCAGATATCTGGTATGTTTCAGTATGTCAGTAATGTTGATACTCTATGACCAGATATCTGGTATGTTTCAGTATGTCAGTAATGTTGATACTCTCTGACCAGATATCTGGTATGTTTCAGTATGTCAGTAATGTTGATACTCTGTCCAGATATCTGGTATGTTTCAGTATGTCAGTAATGTTGATACTCTCTGACCAGATATCTGGTATGTTTCAGTATGTCAGTAATGTTGATACTCTCTGACCAGATATCTGGTATGTTTCAGTATGTCAGTAATGTTGATACTATCTGACCAGATATCTGGTATGTTTCAGTATGTCAGTAATGTTGATACTCTCTGACCAGATATCTGGTATGTTTCAGTATGTCAGTAATGTTGATACTCTCTGACCAGATATCTGGTATGTTTCAGTATGTCAGTAATGTTGATACTCTCTGACCAGATATCTGGTATGTTTCAGTATGTCAGTAATGTTGATACTCTCTGACCAGATATCTGGTATGTTTCAGTATGTCAGTAATGTTGATACTCTCTGACCAGATATCTGGTATGTTTCAGTATGTCAGTAATGTTGATACTCTGACCAGATATCTGGTATGTTTCAGTATGTCAGTAATGTTGATACTCTCTGACCAGATATCTGGTATGTTTCAGTATGTCAGTAATGTTGATACTCTCTGACCAGATATCTGGTATGTTTCAGTATGTCAGTAATGTTGATACTATCTGACCAGATATCTGGTATGTTTCAGTATGTCAGTAATGTTGATACTCTGACCAGATATCTGGTATGTTTCAGTATGTCAGTAATGTTGATACTCTCTGACCAGATATCTGGTATGTTTCAGTATGTCAGTAATGTTGATACTCTCTGACCAGATATCTGGTATGTTTCAGTATGTCAGTAATGTTGATACTCTCTGACCAGATATCTGGTATGTTTCAGTATGTCAGTAATGTTGATACTCTCTGACCAGATATCTGGTATGTTTCAGTATGTCAGTAATGTTGATACTCTCTGACCAGATATCTGGTATGTTTCAGTATGTCAGTAATGTTGATACTCTCTGACCAGATATCTGGTATGTTTCAGTATGTCAGTAATGTTGATACTCTCTGACCAGATATCTGGTATGTTTCAGTATGTCAGTAATGTTGATACTCTCTGACCAGATATCTGGTATGTTTCAGTATGTCAGTAATGTTGATACTCTCTGACCAGATATCTGGTATGTTTCAGTATGTCAGTAATGTTGATACTCTCTGACCAGATATCTGGTATGTTTCAGTATGTCAGTAATGTTGATACTCTCTGACCAGATATCTGGTATGTTTCAGTATGTCAGTAATGTTGATACTCTCTGACCAGATATCTGGTATGTTTCAGTATGTCAGTAATGTTGATACTCTCTGACCAGATATCTGGTATGTTTCAGTATGTCAGTAATGTTGATACTCTCTGACCAGATATCTGGTATGTTTCAGTATGTCAGTAATGTTGATACTCTCTGACCAGATATCTGGTATGTTTCAGTATGTCAGTAATGTTGATACTCTCTGACCAGATATCTGGTATGTTTCAGTATGTCAGTAATGTTGATACTCTCTGACCAGATATCTGGTATGTTTCAGTATGTCAGTAATGTTGATACTATCTGACCAGATATCTGGTATGTTTCAGTATGTCAGTAATGTTGATACTCTCTGACCAGATATCTGGTATGTTTCAGTATGTCAGTAATGTTGATACTCTCTGACCAGATATCTGGTATGTTTCAGTATGTCAGTAATGTTGATACTCTCTGACCAGATATCTGGTATGTTTCAGTATGTCAGTAATGTTGATACTCTCTGACCAGATATCTGGTATGTTTCAGTATGTCAGTAATGTTGATACTCTCTGACCAGATATCTGGTATGTTTCAGTATGTCAGTAATGTTGATACTCTCTGACCAGATATCTGGTATGTTTCAGTATGTCAGTAATGTTGATACTCTCTGACCAGATATCTGGTATGTTTCAGTATGTCAGTAATGTTGATACTCTCTGACCAGATATCTGGTATGTTTCAGTATGTCAGTAATGTTGATACTATCTGACCAGATATCTGGTATGTTTCAGTATGTCAGTAATGTTGATACTCTCTGACCAGATATCTGGTATGTTTCAGTATGTCAGTAATGTTGATACTCTCTGACCAGATATCTGGTATGTTTCAGTATGTCAGTAATGTTGATACTCTCTGACCAGATATCTGGTATGTTTCAGTATGTCAGTAATGTTGATACTCTCTGACCAGATATCTGGTATGTTTCAGTATGTCAGTAATGTTGATACTCTCTGACCAGATATCTGGTATGTTTCAGTATGTCAGTAATGTTGATACTCTCTGACCAGATATCTGGTATGTTTCAGTATGTCAGTAATGTTGATACTCTCTGACCAGATATCTGGTATGTTTCAGTATGTCAGTAATGTTGATACTCTCTGACCAGATATCTGGTATGTTTCAGTATGTCAGTAATGTTGATACTCTCTGACCAGATATCTGGTATGTTTCAGTATGTCAGTAATGTTGATATTCTCTGACCAGATATCTGGTATGTTTCAGTATGTCAGTAATGTTGATACTATCTGACCAGATATCTGGTATGTTTCAGTATGTCAGTAATGTTGATACTCTCTGACCAGATATCTGGTATGTTTCAGTATGTCAGTAATGTTGATACTCTCTGACCAGATATCTGGTATGTTTCAGTATGTCAGTAATGTTGATACTCTCTGACCAGATATCTGGTATGTTTCAGTATGTCAGTAATGTTGATACTCTCTGACCAGATATCTGGTATGTTTCAGTATGTCAGTAATGTTGATACTCTCTGACCAGATATCTGGTATGTTTCAGTATGTCAGTAATGTTGATACTATCTGACCAGATATCTGGTATGTTTCAGTATGTCAGTAATGTTGATACTCTCTGACCAGATATCTGGTATGTTTCAGTATGTCAGTAATGTTGATACTCTCTGACCAGATATCTGGTATGTTTCAGTATGTCAGTAATGTTGATACTCTCTGACCAGATATCTGGTATGTTTCAGTATGTCAGTAATGTTGATACTCTCTGACCAGATATCTGGTATGTTTCAGTATGTCAGTAATGTTGATACTCTCTGACCAGATATCTGGTATGTTTCAGTATGTCAGTAATGTTGATACTCTCTGACCAGATATCTGGTATGTTTCAGTATGTCAGTAATGTTGATACTATCTGACCAGATATCTGGTATGTTTCGGTATGTCAGTAATGTTGATACTCTATGACCAGATATCTGGTATGTTTCAGTATGTCAGTAATGTTGATACTATCTGACCAGATATCTGGTATGTTTCAGTATGTCAGTAATGTTGATACTCTCTGACCAGATATCTGGTATGTTTCAGTATGTCAGTAATGTTGATACTCTCTGACCAGATATCTGGTATGTTTCAGTATGTCAGTAATGTTGATACTCTCTGACCAGATATCTGGTATGTTTCAGTATGTCAGTAATGTTGATACTCTCTGACCAGATATCTGGTATGTTTCAGTATGTCAGTAATGTTGATACTCTCTGACCAGATATCTGGTATGTTTCAGTATGTCAGTAATGTTGATACTCTCTGACCAGATATCTGGTATGTTTCAGTATGTCAGTAATGTTGATACTCTCTGACCAGATATCTGGTATGTTTCAGTATGTCAGTAATGTTGATACTCTCTGACCAGATATCTGGTATGTTTCAGTATGTCAGTAATGTTGATACTCTCTGACCAGATATCTGGTATGTTTCAGTATGTCAGTAATGTTGATACTCTCTGACCAGATATCTGGTATTTTTCAGTATGTCAGTAATGTTGATACTCTCTGACCAGATATCTGGTATGTTTCAGTATGTCAGTAATGTTGATACTATCTGACCAGATATCTGGTATGTTTCGGTATGTCAGTAATGTTGATACTCTATGACCAGATATCTGGTATGTTTCAGTATGTCAGTAATGTTGATACTATCTGACCAGATATCTGGTATGTTTCAGTATGTCAGTAATGTTGATACTCTCTGACCAGATATCTGGTATGTTTCAGTATGTCAGTAATGTTGATACTCTCTGACCAGATATCTGGTATGTTTCAGTATGTCAGTAATGTTGATACTCTCTGACCAGATATCTGGTATGTTTCAGTATGTCAGTAATGTTGATACTCTCTGACCAGATATCTGGTATGTTTCAGTATGTCAGTAATGTTGATACTCTCTGACCAGATATCTGGTATGTTTCAGTATGTCAGTAATGTTGATACTCTCTGACCAGATATCTGGTATGTTTCAGTATGTCAGTAATGTTGATACTCTCTGACCAGATATCTGGTATGTTTCAGTATGTCAGTAATGTTGATACTCTCTGACCAGATTTCTGGTATGTTTCAGTATGTCAGTAATTTTGATACTCTCTGACCAGATATCTGGTATGTTTCAGTATGTCAGTAATGTTGATACTCTCTGACCAGATATCTGGTATGTTTCAGTATGTCAGTAATGTTGATACTATCTGACCAGATATCTGGTATGTTTCAGTATGTCAGTAATGTTGATACTCTCTGACCAGATATCTGGTATGTTTCAGTATGTCAGTAATGTTGATACTCTCTGACCAGATATCTGGTATGTTTCAGTATGTCAGTAATGTTGATACTCTATGACCAGATATCTGGTATGTTTCAGTATGTCAGTAATGTTGATACTCTCTGACCAGATATCTGGTATGTTTCAGTATGTCAGTAATGTTGATACTCTCTGACCAGATATCTGGTATGTTTCAGTATGTCAGTAATGTTGATACTCTCTGACCAGATATCTGGTATGTTTCAGTATGTCAGTAATGTTGATACTCTCTGAACAGATATCTGGTATGTTTCAGTATGTCAGTAATGTTGATACTCTCTGTCCAGATATCTGGTATGTTTCAGTATGTCAGTAATGTTGATACTCTCTGACCAGATATCTGGTATGTTTCAGTATGTCAGTAATGTTGATACTCTCTGTCCAGATATCTGGTATGTTTCAGTATGTCAGTAATGTTGATACTCTCTGACCAGATATCTGGTATGTTTCAGTATGTCAGTAATGTTGATACTATCTGACCAGATATCTGGTATGTTTCAGTATGTCAGTAATGTTGATACTCTCTGTCCAGATATCTGGTATGTTTCAGTATGTCAGTAATGTTGATACTATCTGACCAGATATCTGGTATGTTTCAGTATGTCAGTAATGTTGATACTCTGACCAGATATCTGGTATGTTTCAGTATGTCAGTAATGTTGATACTCTCTGACCAGATATCTGGTATGTTTCAGTATGTCAGTAATGTTGATACTCTCTGACCAGATATCTGGTATGTTTCAGTATGTCAGTAATGTTGATACTCTCTGACCAGATATCTGGTATGTTTCAGTATGTCAGTAATGTTGATACTCTCTGACCAGATATCTGGTATGTTTCAGTATGTCAGTAATGTTGATACTCTCTGACCAGATATCTGGTATGTTTCAGTATGTCAGTAATGTTGATACTCTCTGACCAGATATCTGGTATGTTTCAGTATGTCAGTAATGTTGATACTCTCTGACCAGATATCTGGTATGTTTCAGTATGTCAGTAATGTTGATTATAATGACTGTCTGTCTAATCTTTAAACTCACCAGGCATGGCTCTGGACTTTAATCCCTCTCTCTCACCGCAGAATCATCTCCACCTCTCTCAGCCTCTCTCACCCCTGAATCACCCTTTCTCTCCCACTCTCATCCCCTCTCGTCCATTCACCCCCCCCTCCTCCCTCCCTCCTCCCTCCTTTTAAATAGTATTTTAGACTCTGTTACGTTTCTGAGGAAGCAGTATTGTTTTGTACCACTGTTTCTTTGTGTCTGTCCCCTCCTGCAGGTATTTTGTGTTGGATCCAGACATGGGTCAGCTGCAGTACTTTGTGAATGAGCACAGTAAGAATCAGAAGCCCCGGGGGTCTCTGCCCCTCATAGGGGCCTCTGTGTCCCTCGGCGATGAACTACCACACATGTTCACTGTCCACTCTGCCACTGGAGAGGCCTACAAACTCAGAGGTAGGTGGAGGATGTCTGTTACTGTCTGGTCCCAGACCTGTTTGTGCTGTCTTACCAATTCCTATATGATGGTGATCACAGGAGTTAACAAGACAGCACAAACAGATCAGGGACCAGGCTATCTTATCCTTACCTCTGCAGCTCTTCTACTGTCCACCTCTGTCAACCACAGGTTTCCTCTTGTGTCTCCTCCTCTGTCAACCATTAGCCGTGTTAGACTGATGTTTCAAAGCAACTTTTATCTTGATAAAAACCACAACATTTCCATGCACCATTGGGCTCTGGTCTAAAGTAGTGCACTATGTAGGGAATAGGGCTCTGGTCTAAAGTAGTGCACTATGTAGGGAATAGGGCTCTGGTCTAAAGTAGTGCACTATGTAGGGAATAGGGCTCTGGTCTAAAGTGACCAGTGGTATAGGCTATACCACCACTATGTATGGAATAGGGCTCTGGTCTAAAGTAGTGCACTATGTATGGAATAGGGCTCTGGTCAAAAGTAGTGCACTATGTATGGAACAGGGCTCTGGTCTAAAGTAGTACACTATGTAGATAATAGGGCTCTGGTCTAAAGTAGTGCACTATGTAGAGAATAGGGCTCTGGTCTAAAGTAGTGTACTATGTAGAGAATAGGGCTCTGGTCTAAAGTAGTGCACTATGTATGGAATAGGGCTCTGGTCTAAAGTAGTGCACTATGTAGGGAATAGGGCTCTGGTCAAAAGTAGTGCACTATGTAGGGAATAGGGCTCTGGTCAAAAGTAGTGCACTATGTAGGGAATAGGGCTCTGGTCTAAAGTAGTGCACTATGTAGGGAATAGGGCTCTGGTCTAAAGTAGTGCACTATGTAGGGAATTTTTTTTATTTTATTTCACCTTTATTTAACCAGGTAGGCAAGTTGAGAACAAGTTCTCATTTACAACTGCGACCTGGCCAAGATAAAGCAAAGCAGTTCGACACACAACAACACAGAGTTACACATGGAATAAAACAAACATACAGTCAATAATACAGTAGGAAAAAAAGAAATCTATATACAAAGAGTGCAAATGAGGTAGGATAAGGAAGGTAAGACAATAAATAGGCCATGGTGGCAGAGTAATTACAATATAGCAATTTAACACTGGAATGGTAAAAGAAAACTGTGCAGTAGATGAATGTGCATAGGGTGGGTCCTGGTCTAAAGTAGTGCACTATGTAGGGAATAGGGTGGGTCCTGGTCTAAAGTAGTGCACGATGTAGGGAATAGGGTGGGTCCTGGTCTAAAGTAGTGCACGATGTAGAGAATATGGTGTCATTTAGGATGCAGACTCAACATCCCGACGTTCACACTTAGTTTAGAGGTCCTAACTGGCCCTGCTGCTGTAATGATCTATATATGGGGTATGTTGAGAATGGAGAGACATACTATAATGATCTCTCTCTGCCTCTCTCTCTGCCTCTCTCTCTCTCTGTGTATCTGTCTGTCTCTCTAGCTTCAGACGCTGGGGAACAGCAGCTGTGGATGAGTCAGATGCAGCTCTGTGCCCGGCGCCACTCTGACTCCAGTGCCAAGGTAGGCTACTGTGCATCACGTTTACCTACTGTAGAATCTATAGGCTATACCACCTCATCCTTTACCTACTGTAGAATCTATAGGCTATACCACCTCATCCTTTACCTACTATAGAATCTATAGGCTATACCACCTCGTCCTTTACCTACTGTAGAATCTATAGGCTATACCACCTCCTCCTTTACCTACTGTAGAATCTATAGGCTATACCACCTCATCCTTTACCTACTGTAGAATCTATAGGCTATACCACCTCGTCCTTTACCTACTGTAGAATCTATAGGCTATACCACCTCATCCTTTACCTACTGTAGAATCTATAGGCTATACCACCTCGTCCTTTACCTACTGTAGAATCTATAGGCTATACCACCTCGTCCTTTACCTACTGTAGAATCTATAGGCTATACCACCTCGTCCTTTACCTACTGTAGAATCTATAGGCTACACCACCTCATCCTTTACCTACTGTAGAATCTATAGGCTATACCACCTCATCCTTTACCTACTGTAGAATCTATAGGCTACACCACCTCATCCTTTACCTACTGTAGAATCTATAGGCTACACCACCTCATCCTTTACCTACTGTAGGTTCTATAGGCTACACCACCTCATCCTTTACCTACTGTAGAATCTATAGGCTATACCACCTCATCCTTTACCTACTGTAGAATCTATAGGCTATACCACCTCATCCTTTACCTACTGTAGAATCTATAGGCTATACCACCTCATCCTTTACCTACTGTAGGTTCTATAGGCTACACCACCTCATCCTTTACCTACTGTAGAATCTATAGGCTACACCACCTCATCCTTTACCTACTGTAGAATCTATAGGCTATACCACCTCATCCTTTACCTACTGTAGAATCTATAGGCTACACCACCTCCTCCTTTACCTACTGTAGAATCTATAGGCTACACCACCTCATCCTTTACCTACTGTAGAATCTATAGGCTACACCACCTCATCCTTTACCTACTGTAGAATCTATAGGCTATACCACCTCATCCTTTACCTACTGTAGAATCTATAGGCTATACCACCTCATCCTTTACCTACTGTAGAATCTATAGGCTTTACCACCTCATCCTTTACCTACTGTAGAATCTATAGGCTATACCACCTCATCCTTTACCTACTGTAGAATCTATAGGCTATACCACCTCATCCTTTACCTACTGTAGAATCTATAGGCTACACCACCTCATCCTTTACCTACTGTAGAATCTATAGGCTACACCACCTCATCCTTTACCTACTGTAGGTTCTATAGGCTACACCACCTCATCCTTTACCTACTGTAGAATCTATAGGCTATACCACCTCATCCTTTACCTACTGTAGAATCTATAGGCTACACCACCTCCTCCTTTACCTACTGTAGAATCTATAGGCTACACCACCTCATCCTTTACCTACTGTAGAATCTATAGGCTATACCACCTCATCCTTTACCTACTGTAGAATCTATAGGCTGTACCACCTCATCCTTTACCTACTGTAGAATCTATAGGCTGTACCACCTCATCCTTTACCTACTGTAGAATCTATAGGCTATACCACCTCATCCTTTACCTACTGTAGAATCTATAGGCTGTACCACCTCATCCTTTACCTACTGTAGAATCTATAGGCTATACCACCTCATCCTTTACCTACTGTAGAATCTATAGGCTATACAACCTCATCCTTTACCTACTGTAGAATCTATAGGCTATACCACCTCATCCTTTACCTACTGTAGAATCTATAGGCTACACCACCTCATCCTTTACCTACTGTAGAATCTATAGGCTACACCACCTCATCCTTTACCTACTGTAGAATCTATAGGCTATACCACCTCATCCTTTACCTACTGTAGAATCTATAGGCTATACCACCTCATCCTTTACCTACTGTAGAATCTATAGGCTACACCACCTCATCCTTTACCTACTGTAGAATCTATAGGCTATACCACCTCATCCTTTACCTACTGTAGAATCTATAGGCTATACCACCTCATCCTTTACCTACTGTAGAATCTATAGGCTATACCACCTCATCCTTTACCTACTGTAGAATCTATAGGCTATAATACCTCATCCTTTACCTACTGTAGAATCTATAGGCTATACCACCTCGTCCTTTACCTACTGTAGAATCTATAGGCTATACCACCTCGTCCTTTACCTACTGTAGAATCTATAGGCTATACCACCTCATCCTTTACCTACTGTAGAATCTATAGGCTATACCACCTCATCCTTTACCTACTGTAGAATCTATAGGCTACACCACCTCATCCTTTACCTACTGTAGAATCTATAGGCTATACCACCTCATCCTTTACCTACTGTAGAATCTATAGGCTATACCACCTCCTCCTTTACCTACTGTAGAATCTATAGGCTATACCACCTCCTCCTTTACCTACTGTAGAATCTATAGGCTATACCACCTCGTCCTTTACCTACTGTAGAATCTATAGGCTGTACCACCTCATCCTTTACCTACTGTAGAATCTATAGGCTATACCACCTCATCCTTTACCTACTGTAGAATCTATAGGCTATACCACCTCATCCTTTACCTACTGTATAATCTATAGGTTATACCACCTCATCCTCATTGGCATTTTAAAACCATTTTGCTTTGTTGTTAAATTCTTTCTTTCTTCTTCGTTTCTTTCTCTCACTCTCTCTCTCTGTTATTTTCTCTCTCTTTGTCTTCCTCTAAGAGGTGGGGAGGAATTGTCAATCGTAGCATTTTGTCCTTTAATCATCATGGGCAGGAAGCAGTCACAGACCTTCTGCTATTTTGACCTTCTCTGCTTCCTGTCTCTGACATTGGAGACGCCCTCCAGATCAGAAGCAGATCAACGGGGCCTTTTTCGGAGAAAAGCTCTTATATATATATTAATATCACAGCACTAAATGTTTCTGGAAACACCCGCCAGAGAGTCTATAGGAAGTCACTTCGTCAACTTCTCCAGAATCACACGGTGTCACAGAGACGTTATCAGTGTCCCCCGGGGGGGGGGGCCAGTCTGGAGCCAAACTTTAACCATAACATTCAACACTGGCAGACGTTTTTTTGATAGTGTCAGTTAAACAGGTCAAAGTTAGAAACATCAGCAACTTACTGTCGTCACAACAGAGATTTATAGACTAACAAGTGACATGGTTAACTGCTGTTTCCCTTTCCCCTAAGGGAATTTTCTAATTTGTATTTATTTTATTTCACCTTTATTTAACCAGGTTGGCCAGTTGAGAACAAGTTCTCATTTACAGCTGCGACCTGGCCAAGATAAACGACAGCTGTTCGACAAAAACAACAACACAGAGTTTCACATAAACAAAACGTACAGTCAATAACACATTAGAACAATCTATGTACAGTGTGTGCAAATGTAGACGAGTAGGGAGGTAAGGCAATAAATAGGCCATAGAGGCAAAATAATTACAATTACAATTTAGGATTAATACTGGAGTGATAGATGTGCAGATGATGATGTGCAAGTAGAGATACTGGGGTGCAAGTAGAGATACTGGGGTGCAAGTAGAGATACTGGAGTGCAAGTAGAGATACTGGGGTTCAAGTAGAGATACTAGGGTGCAAGTAGAGATACTGGAGTGCAAGTAGAGATACTGGGGTGCAAGTAGAGATACTGGGGTGTAAGTAGAGATACTGGAGTGCAAGTAGAGATACTGGGGTGCAAGTAGAGATACTGGGGTGCATGTAGAGATACTGGGGTGCAAGTAGAGATACTGGGGTGCAAGTAGAGATACTGGAGTGCAAGTAGAGATACTGGGGTGCAAGTAGTGATACTGGGGTGCAAGTAGAGATACTGGAGTGCAAATTGAGATACTGGAGTGCAAGTAGAGATACTGGGGTGCAAGTAGAGATACTGGGGTGCAAGTAGAGATACTGGGGTGCAAGTAGAGAACTGGGGGGCAAGTAGAGATACTGGAGTGCAAGTAGAGATACTGGGGTGCAATAGAGCAAGAGGATAAGTAATAATATGGGGGTGAGGTAGTTGGGTGGGCTATTTACAGATTGGCTGTGTACAGGTACAGTGATCGGTAAGCTGCTCTGACAGCTGATGCTTAAAGCTAGAGAGGGAGATATAAGACTCCAGCTTCAGTGATTTTTGCAATTCGTTCCAGTCATGAGTCTGCGTCTCCCTGCACGTACAATAACTAAGCAATAAGGCACAATGGGGTGTGGTATATGGCCAATATACCACTAACCCCCAAGCTGCCTTATTGCTATTATAAACTGGTTACCAACGTAATTAGAGCAGTAAAAATACACGTTTTTGTCATACCCGTGGTATGATATACCACGGCTGTCAGCCAATCAGCATTCAGGGCTCGATCCACCCAGTTCATAATGATGTTTATTAAATATCAATCCATATCAACAGTGAATCAAATACAGGGAAATCATTTCCTGTTCTACTATTTAGGGAACAGGGTGTCATATGGGACGCAGACCTTGGTGACAAACACAAGACGATCAGCCTGATAGTCTGCTGATACTGTCGGGTCCTGCGCTGACATTACAAAAAGTTCACTGCCAATAACGCTGAGTCAGCGGGTCAGACTCTGTTCTGTTTTACCCTAGAAAGGAAGCCTGTGAGAATTATAATACTGGTGAAACTAGAAGGAGGTTGAAATATCATACAGATGCTGTATCTTAATTTGAGCCAGTTTGCTACAGCAGGAAAATAATCCTGCAGCAGCAGCAGGACATGTGAATTGTTATGTGGATAATAATTACTCTACATTTTTGATTTGGCCAAATCAGGTCTGTCATTTTTTAAAGTGGAAATGACAAACTTTAGAAGTCTTTTTAAAACTTTGAATACACTACAGGTTTGCATTTCCTGCTGTTCAAGACATTTCCTGCAATAACAGCTTCTACCCCCAAGCCATTAGACTGCTGAACAATTCATATCAAATCACCACCTGGAATATTTACCATGACCATCATCTACTGGCCATCATCTCCGTGTTTACTTTGTGAGTCACTGCTTTCCCAGAGGTTTCATCAGTTCAGTTGACACAACATCCCATCGTCCCTCACTTGTATCAATATTGTTCAGCGATGACAGCGAACGTCATTCAGAAACGTTAACCGTGTGTAGTAGAGGTTGTGTAAACGCTAAAGTTTATCTAGCTATTGTGTGTCTGTTAACACAGCAGACCATTGTATTTTAGTGACGTGTTAGTTAGACTGACCCAGAGTCACAGGGCCAGGAGTCTGTTAACACAGCAGACCATTGTATTTTAGTGACGTGTTAGTTAGACTGACCCAGAGTCACAGGGCCAGGAGTCTGTTAACACAGCAGACCATTGTATTTTAGTGGCGTGTTAGTTAGACTGACCCAGAGTCACAGGGCCAGGAGTCTGTTAACACAGCAGACCATTGTATTTTTAGTGGCGTGTTAGTTAGACTGACTCCAGAGTCACAGGGCCAGGAGTCTGTTAACACAGCAGACCATTGTATTTTAGTGACGTGTTAGTTAGACTGACCCAGAGTCACAGGGCCAGGAGTCTGTTAACACAGCAGACCATTGTATTTTAGTGACGTGTTAGTTAGACTGACCCAGAGTCACAGGGCCAGGAGTCTGTTAACACAGCAGACCATTGTATTTTAGTGGCGTGTTAGTTAGACTGACCCAGAGTCACAGGGCCAGGAGTCTGTTAACACAGCAGACCATTGTATTTTAGTGGCGTGTTAGTTAGACTGACCCGGAGTCACAGGGCCAGGAGTCTGTTAACACAGCAGACCATTGTATTTTAGTGGCGTGTTAGTTAGACTGACCCGGAGTCACAGGGCCAGGAGTCTGTTAACACAGCAGACCATTGTATTTTAGTGGCGTGTTAGTTAGACTGACCCGGAGTCACAGGGCCAGGAGTCTGTTAACACAGCAGACCATTGTATTTTTAGTGGCGTGTTAGTTAGACTGACCCGGAGTCACAGGGCCAGGAGTCTGTTAACACAGCAGACCATTGTATTTTAGTGGCGTGTTAGTTAGACTGACCCGGAGTCACAGGGCCAGGAGTCTGTTAACACAGCAGACCATTGTATTTTAGTGGCATGTTAGTTAGACTGACCCGGAGTCACAGGGCCAGGAGTCTGTTAACACAGCAGACCATTGTATTTTAGTGGCGTGTTAGTTAGACTGACCCAGAGTCACAGGGCCAGGAGTCTGTTAACACAGCAGACCATTGTATTTTAGTGACGTGTTAGTTAGACTGACCCAGAGTCACAGGGCCAGGAGTCTGTTAACACAGCAGACCATTGTATTTTAGTGGCGTGTTAGTTAGACTGACCCAGAGTCACAGGGCCAGGAGTCTGTTAACACAGCAGACCATTGTATTTTAGTGACGTGTTAGTTAGACTGACCCAGAGTCACAGGGCTAGGAGTCTGTTAACACAGCAGACCATTGTATTTTAGTGACGTGTTAGTTAGACTGACCCAGAGTCACAGGGCCAGGAGTCTGTTAACACAGCAGACCATTGTATTTTAGTGACGTGTTAGTTAGACTGACCCAGAGTCACAGGGCCAGGAGTCTGTTAACACAGCAGACCATTGTATTTTAGTGACGTGTTAGTTAGACTGACCCAGAGTCACAGGGCCAGGAGTCTGTTAACACAGCAGACCATTGTATTTTAGTGACGTGTTAGTTAGACTGACCCAGAGTCACAGGGCCAGGAGTCTGTTAACACAGCAGACCATTGTATTTTAGTGACGTGTTAGTTAGACTGACCCAGAGTCACAGGGCCAGGAGTCTGTTAACACAGCAGACCATTGTATTTTAGTGACGTGTTAGTTAGACTGACCCAGAGTCACAGGGCCAGGAGTCTGTTAACACAGCAGACCATTGTATTTTAGTGACGTGTTAGTTAGACTGACCCAGAGTCACAGGGCTAGGAGTCTGTTAACACAGCAGACCATTGTATTTTAGTGACGTGTTAGTTAGACTGACCCAGAGTCACAGGGCCAGGAGTCTGTTAACACAGCAGACCATTGTATTTTAGTGGCGTGTTAGTTAGACTGACCCAGAGTCACAGGGCCAGGAGTCTGTTAACACAGCAGACCATTGAATTTTAGTTGCGTGTTAGTTAGACTGACCCAGAGTCACAGGGCCAGGAGTCTGTTAACACAGCAGACCATTGTATTTTAGTGACGTGTTAGTTAGACTGAGTAGGGTTAGACTGGGGAAATGGCTCCGTGTCAGAGTAGGGTTAGACTGGGGAAATGACTCCATGTCAGAGTAGGGTTAGACTGGGGGAATGGCTCCATGTCAGAGTAGGGTTAGACTGGGGAAATGGCTCCATGTCAGAGTAGGGTTAGACTGGGGAAATGGCTCTGTATCAGAGTAGGGTTAGACTGGGGAAATGGCTCTGTATCAGAGTAGGGTTAGACTGGGGAAATGGCTCCGTGTCAGAGTAGGGTTAGACTGGGGAAATGGCTCCGTGTCAGAGTAGGGTTAGACTGGGGAAATGGCTCCGTGTCAGAGTAGGGTTAGACTAGGAAAATGGCTCCATGTCAGAGTAGGGTTAGACTGGGGAAATGGCTCCGTGTCAGAGTAGGGTTAGACTGGGGAAATGGCTCTGTGTCAGAGTAGGGTTAGACTGGGGAAATGGCTCCGTGTCAGAGTAGGGTTAGACTGGGGAAATGGCTCCGTGTCAGAGTAGGGTTAGACTGGGGAAATGGCTCCGTGTCAGAGTATGGTTAGACTAGGGAAATGGCTCCATGTCAGAGTAGGGTTAGACTGGGGAAATGGCTCTGTATCAGAGTAGGGTTAGACTGGGGAAATGGCTCCATGTCAGAGTAGGGTTAGACTGGGGAAATGGCTCCATGTCAGAGTAGGGTTAGACTGGGGAAATGGCTCCATGTCAGAGTAGGGTTAGACTGGGGAAATGACTCCATGTCAGAGTAGGGTTAGACTGGGGAAATGGCTCCATGTCTTGCAGGGAGAATGCTGAGTAATTAGGGTGATGTGATTTACCGTGAGAGAAGAGTATAGAGAGACTGAGAGCCTGGGAGTTCCTGTTTCACTCTGATAGAGCCCAACCTTTTAGACAGTCTGTTATCTAAACCCAGCTACCTTATAAACCCAGCCCGTCATTCCTCCTGGCCTGGCTGAAATATATTACCATTGATTGGTTTGATAATGGACTATTTATCAGTCTGGATGGATGAGACTTTACTCTAGATGTGTCTGTCTGTGGGCGGCAGGTAGCCTAGTGGTTAGAGCGTTGGACCGGAGGGTTGCAAGTTCGAATCCCCGAGCTGACAAGGAAAAAATCTGTCGTTCTGCCCCTGAACAAGGCAGTTAACTCACTGTTCCCTGGGCGCCGTGGATGTCGATTAAGGCAGCCCCCCCTCACCTCTCTGATTCAGAGGGGTTGGCTTAAATGCGGAAGACACATTTCTGTTGAAGGCATTCGGTTGTACAACTGACTAATAATGGTGACTTTGTCTGGAGGAGAGAGTAGAGCTTTTGGAATACGTTGCATCTTTTATTTTTTTTTATTAATTAGACTTTTTTTTAGCCCTTTTCTCCCAGATTTCCTGGTCTCCAATTGGTAGTTCCAGTCTTGTCTCATCGCTGAAACTCCCGTACGGACTCGGGAGAGGCGAAGTTCGAGAGCCGTGCGTCCTCCGAAACACAACCCAACCAAGCCGCACTGCTTCTTTACACCATGCCCGCCTAACCCGGAAGACAGCCGCACCAATGTGTCGGAGGAAACACCGTACACCTGGCGACCGTGTCAGCGTGCACTGCGCCCGGCCCACCACAGGAGTCGCTAGTGCGCGATGGGACAAGGGCATCCCTGCCGGCCAAACCCTCCCCTAACCCGGACGACGCTGGGCCAATTGTGCGCCGCCCCCGTGGGTCTCCCGGTCGCGGCCGGCTGCGACAGAGCCTGGACCTAGACCTAGAATCTCTAGTGGCACAGCTATCACTGTGATGCAGTGCCTTAGACCACTGCCCCACTCTGGAGGCCCACATACGTTGTATCTTTGAGTGAGTGAGGTGGGAACTTAACTGAGTTTTACTGAGATGGATGTAGTGAGAATAGGAAGTTAGTATGGATGGAATGAACTCAGAAACTCAGACGACTTTGTCTGCTTTAATAAACCGAAACTAGAAGGTCGATAGCACACTTTTGTAAAAGTGTACGATGAGAATCTTACAGTAGCCAATGCATATTATCTGTTTTGCTACTGACTGTAATAGCAAGGTCTCCTGGTGATTTCTATAGTTCAATAGGTTTTACTGCAGTGTGCAGTGGTGTACCAAGCACAGCAGTGTTGTGTTGTCTTGTAAAACTGCTGTGGAGACTGAAACCTTAGCGGTGGTGGCTGCCTCAGCTCAATTGGCTCTCTCTCTCGCTCGCTCTCTCTGTGTATCCTGACTGCTATGCTATCTGAACAGGATGTTCTGATCTGGCTTAGCAGCATGCTCCTCCCTCCCTTCCTCCTCCACCTCTTCCTCCGTCCCCTCGCATACACCTCTCACTGCCTCCCTCCATTAAACTCCTCCCTCTCTCCCTCCTCCCCAGGCTGTGTGGCTGGCAGGTCCTGTCCATCCACCTCTCACTGCCTCCCTCCATTAAACTCCTCCCTCTCTCCCTCCTCCCCAGGCTGTGGCTGGCAGGTCCTGTCCATCCACCTCTCACTGCCTCCCTCCATTAAACTCCTCCCTCTCTCCCTCTATACAGTACCTCCGCTCTACCTCTCTCCTCCCTGTCTTCACTGGCCATCACCCCTCCATACCCCCCTCCTCCCTCTCTCTCTCCTCCCTCTCGCTCTCCTCCCCAGGCTGTGTGGCTGGCAGGTCCTGTCCTGTCAGCCCGGCCAGGCAGAGGGAGGCAGACCCAGGCAGGTAGAAGATGTCCTTGCGTGTGACATCAGAGCATGGTGGTGTTAGCGGAGCAGGTGGAGGAGGTACAGCCGGGAAGAAGCAGCAGTGTGGGCCTCCTCTACCCGACTGCTCTGGCTCCTCTGACTGCTGCTGCTGCCGTCTCTTTCAGGCTACCTCCTCCTCCTCCACCTCCTTCACCACCTCCTCCTCCACCCAGGGCCGGACACGCAGCTTCTCCCTGCTCCCTCCTCCACTCAGCCACCACCACCCTGCCCCGCACGTCGCCTCCTCCTTCACCTCCACCACCTCCTCCTCACCTGGTACCCAGAGAAAGCCTCTCTACCCTGGGGTTGGAGGGGTCGTCGCCGACACCCATCACAGATCCCCTGCTGCGGCCCGCCGAGCCAGGACCCAGAACAACCAGAACTACCACCCTGCTCCAGGGAGGCTGAGCCAGGTCAAAGAGGTAGGGCTGCTGCTCTGGTAGGGCTGTAGGTAGGTAGGTAGTACTGCTCTGGTAGGGCTGTAGGTAGGTAGTGCTGCTCTGGTAGGACTGTAGGTAGGTAGTTCTGCTCTGGTAGGACTGTAGGTAGGTAGGTACTACTGCTCTGGTAGGACTGTAGGTAGATAGTACTGCTCTGGTAGGGCTGTAGGTAGGTAGGTAGTACTACTCTGGTAGGACTGTAGGTAGGTAGGTAGTACTGCTCTGGTAGGGCTGTAGGTAGGTAGTGCTGCTCTGGTAGGACTGTAGGTAGGTAGGTAGTGCTGCTCTGGTAGGACTGTAGGTAGGTAGGGCTGCTGCTCTGGTAGGGCTGTAGGTAGGTAGTACTGCTCTGGTAGGGCTGTAGGTAGGTAGATAGTATTGCTCTGGTAGGACTGTAGGTAGGTAGGTAGTACTGCTCTGGTAGGGCTGTAGGTAGGTAGGTAGTACTGCTCTGGTAGGGCTGGTGCCTGTAGGGCTGTAGGTAGGTAGGTAGTACTGCTCTGGTAGGGCTGGTGCCTGTAGGGCTGTAGGTAGGTAGATAGTACTGCTCTGGTAGGACTGTAGGTAGATAGTACTGCTTTGGTAGGACTGTAGGTAGGTAGGTAGTACTGCTCTGGTAGGGCTGGTTCCTGTAGGGCTGTAGGTATGTAGGTAGTACTGCTCTGGTAGGGCTGGTGCCTGTAGGACTGTAGGTAGGTAGGTAGTACTGCTCTGGTAGGGCTGGTGCCTGTAAGGCTGTAAGTAGGTAGATAGTACTTCTCTGGTAGGACTGTAGGTAGGTAGATAGTACTGCTCTGGTAGGACTGTAGGTAGATAGTACTGCTCTGGTAGGACTGTAGGTAGGTAGGTACTACTGCTCTGGTAGGACTGTAGGTAGATAGTACTGCTCTGGTAGGGCTGTAGGTAGGTAGGTAGTACTACTCTGGTAGGACTGTAGGTAGGTAGGTAGTACTGCTCTGGTAGGGCTGTAGGTAGGTAGTACTTCTCTGGTAGGACTGTAGGTAGGTAGATAGTACTGCTCTGGTAGGACTGTAGGTAGATAGTACTGCTCTGGTAGGACTGTAGGTAGGTAGGTACTACTGCTCTGGTAGGACTGTAGGTAGATAGTACTGCTCTGGTAGGGCTGTAGGTAGGTAGGTAGTACTACTCTGGTAGGACTGTAGGTAGGTAGGTAGTACTGCTCTGGTAGGGCTGTAGGTAGGTAGTGCTGCTCTGGTAGGACTGTAGGTAGGTAGGTAGTGCTGCTCTGGTAGGGCTGTAGGTAGGTAGTGCTGCTCTGGTAGGACTGTAGGTAGGTAGGGCTGCTGCTCTGGTAGGGCTGTAGGTAGGTAGTACTGCTCTGGTAGGGCTGTAGGTAGGTAGATAGTACTGCTCTGGTAGGACTGTAGGTAGATAGTACTGCTCTGGTAGGACTGTAGGTAGGTAGGTAGTACTGCTCTGGTAGGGCTGTAGGTAGGTAGTACTGCTCTGGTAGGGCTGGTGCCTGTAGGACTGGGGGTATGGAGATCTCAGAGGAGAGGAGGCTAGGCTACGATCATGTCACGGCTGATCCAACCTGTCTCTCTCTGACTTCCCAGACCCCTGCCTGATCCAACCTGTCTCTCTCTGACTTCCCAGATCCCTGCCTGATCCAACCTGTCTCTCTCTGACTTCCCAGACCCCTGCCTGATCCAACCTGTCTCTCTGACTTCCCAGACCCCTGCCTGATCCAACCTGTCTCTCTCTGACTTCCCAGACCCCTGCCTGATCCAACCTGTCTCTCTGACTTCCCAGACCCCTGCCTGATCCAACCTGTCTCTCTGACTTCCCAGACCCCTGCCTGATCCAACCTGTCTCTCTCTGACTTCCCAGACCCCTGCCTGATCCAACCTGTCTCTCTCTGACTTCCCAGACCCCTGCCTGATCCAACCTGTCTCTCTGACTTCCCAGACCCCTGCCTGATCCAACCTGTCTCTCTCTGACTTCCCAGATCCCTGCCTGATCCAACCTGTCTCTCTCTGACTTCCCAGACCCCTGCCTGATCCAACCTGTCTCTCTGACTTCCCAGACCCCTGCCTGATCCAACCTGTCTCTCTCTGACTTCCCAGACCCCTGCCTGATCCAACTTGTCTCTCTGACTTCCCAGACCCCTGCCTGATCCAACCTGTCTCTCTCCGACAACCAAGCAGTCAGACAGACAGTCAAACAGACAGACAGCACCTGAAAGTGTTTTCTCAGCAGATGTATTTGTGTTCTCATTATGTAGCGTGGACATTGTTACATTTAGTTACAAAGTCAACATCCTGATTCCATTAGTCATGCTGATTCCATGTGTACTACCTCACCAGTCTAAGGGTACTACATCACCATCACCATGGTGACACGACAGAGTAGTCATCTGGCTCCTCCTCCTTCCCTCCCCCTTCCCCTCCTCCTCCTCCTGTCCCCCTCCTCTTTGAGAGAGAGAGAGAGAGAGAGAGAGAGAGAGAGAGAGAGAGAGAGAGATCTCCTTTCTATTCTGCAGCGTGTGTCAGAGTTAAAGCAATCAGCCATCGAGGTGGACAATATGCAGCAGAACTGTCCTGTCTCTACTCTGTGTCAGGACCAAACCATTCATCAGACCGGATCCTGCCAGAGGGAGGTCGCATTGGTTTCAAATCAGATCAGAACAATGGAAATGTTACGCTCATTTAGCAGGGTAGGGTCATTTGATAAAGGTGGATGGGTGGGTGGGTTTATGTGGTTTTGTCAGGCGGCAGTCTTGTCTGTCTTCACTCCACTCCGGATACTGGAGTTAAGATTCATATGGGAGAGGATGCTGGGAACTGGAGGGAGGAGAGGATGCTGGGAACTGGTTAATTAAGGAAAAGCTATATTTCTCATCTGTTAAAAAAAATGTGATTACTGAAGTTATGTAAACTTTTCTTTGTAGAAATAGCTGTTATATCCTGAACGTCTGCTGCGGTGTGGCAGGTGCCCTGGTGTTTTGGTTCCATATCCTTCCTCACGCCTGGAGCCGAGAGTTCTTCATCCTTCCTCTGTTAACTCTCCCTGGCGTAACCTCTAAAAGTCCCAGTCTGCTAAGATAACATATTACATTGTTTTAAAGATGGTTCGTACCGTGGATCCTTCAGCTATTTGACTTGGAATTTTAGGACCCCTTCAGGTATAAAAAAAAAAACGAAATCGTTTTTTAATTATTATATCATATTTGATCTTTACTTTAGTCCAGAGAAGCGCATGGAATAACACATCATAAATGGCAAAATGGACAGACAAATAATGAATCATAAGGAATAAGGTTTTGAAGTTTCTGTCCTGTATCTAGGAGATATAAGAACATTTTTTTGAACACATATATTCAACCTCTTATTTTTGTTGGCACAAAACTACCTCCATACTTCCATTCATTTGTATGGGTTACCTCCAGACGAGACCCAGGACACTCATAGAGCTAAACCACCTCCATACTTCCATTCATTTGTATGGGTTACCTCCAGACGAGACCCAGGACACTCATAGAGCTAAACTACCTCCATACTTCCATTCATTTGTATGGGTTACCTTCAGACGAGACCCAGGACACTCATAGAGCTAAACTACCTCCATACTTCCATTCATTTGTATGGGTTACCTTCAGACGAGACCCAGGACACTTGAGGGGGTCATAGAGCAAAACGTGAGAGCCTCATCTTTCCATAGAGCGGTCATATTAGTTTAGAGGCCAAACCGTTGGGACGCTACAGACGTTTCCGTGAGAGGACCGATTTTCAGGATGTCTCCTGGTCTGTAGCTCGGCCTGCTTCCACCACAGATGCAGAAGGCCCGACGTACAGCAGGCGGATGTGGTGGATTGACACGCAGCCCACACCAAAACACCCTGATATCTCTGGCTTAAACTGAGGGATTTTGATGGGGATTTTTTTTAATTATGTCACTTAGATTTACATACGGGTCAATAGACTCTTAGATTCTTTTGCTTCCTGACATTAGGGCTGACTGTATGGCTCTGGCCTTTAAACAGCTGTGGCTGAGTTCTGTCTCCACAGAGAGGTGGATGTGTATTTAAAAGAGGAAGCGCTGTGTCTGGTTCGTAGAGAGTCTCTCCTCTCCTGGGTGTTGGAGATAAACCTGGGGTGGCGGATGGATGTGGTCTGCGCCTCAGACACTAAAACCTCTCCAACCCTTTTTGATGGAGGAAAATCTAGCATGACCTTTTCATTATTTAACTACTTTTCGATGTGTATGTTGTTTTTATTAGATCTCTGAGCCAGGCAGCTAACAGACGTGCAACCCTAAGCAAGTGGATTTCACTTCTTCCTTATCAGCAATGCATGTTTTCATTGGTTGAGCATGGATAGTACATGAGGAAATTCCCTTCCCGTAAGGTAGAACAGCACACCAGGATTTTGAGCAAAGTGGTGAAAGTGGGTAACTTCTACCTGGAGCCATCTGATGACAGGTCCTGGGATGGGGGACAGAGGAAGAGGAGAGGGCTGTGGAGAGAGGAAGAGGAGAGGGCTGTGGAGAGAGGAACAGGAGAGGGCTGTGGAGAGAGGAAGAGGAGAGGAATGTGGAGAGAGGAAGAGGAGAGGGATGTGGAGAGAGGAAGAGGAGAGGGATGTGGAGAGAGGAAGAGGAGAGGGCTGTGGAGAGAGGAAGAGGAGAGGGCTGTGGAGAGAGGAAGAGGAGAGGGATGTGGAGAGAGGAAGAGGAGAGGGCTGTGGAGAGAGGAAGAGGAGAGGGCTGTGGAGAGAGGAAGAGGAGAGGGATGTGGAGAGAGGAAGAGGAGAGGGCTGTGGAGAGAGGAAGAGGAGAGGGCTGTGGAGAGAGGAACAGGAGAGGGATGTGGAGAGAGGAAGAGGAGAGGGCTGTGGAGATAGGAAGAGGAGGGATAGAGGGCATGATGAGCATCCCACTATACTGCACCAGAACATTACACCAGGTGATGAATATATATTACACAATACAGAGAGAAAGGGAGAGAGAGAGAGAGAGAGAGAGAGAGGGGGAGAGAGGGAGAGAGAGGGAGAGAGAGAGGGAGACTTGAGAGAGAGAGAGAGAGAGAGAGAGAGAGAGAGAGAGAGAGAGAGAGAGAGAGAGAGAGAGACTTAAGAGAAAGGGAGAGAGTACATGGGAAAGAAAGAGTGATGGATTGTATCTACCGGTGGCATATCTTTGGAGCTTTTCTTTTCATAGTGAAGATGACCATGTCTCTGTCTCTGTCTCTTTGATTCAGGTCTAAGCTGAGAACAAAGGAATCTCCAGAGACTTCAGGGAACAGCGTGTGTGTGTGTGTGTGTGTGTGTGTATGTTTGTGCGTCTGTGACTTGCAAGAATTAATGACTCCTCTGAATGAATGCTGCTAGCCCCAGAGACCACAGGGCAAAGTCTGATAAGAGAGATGGGGAGAGAGAGAGAGAGAGACAGAGACAGAGAGAGAGAGAGAGAGAGAGAGAGAGAGAGAGAGAGAGAGAGAGAGAGAGTCTGAACCCGTTGTCTGAGTTGTCTTCTTTTTCTAACATGATCAGAAGTTGGAGGATGTTTATAGAAGAATAACAGCAGAGATCAAAGGAGCTGTCGGGACTGGGGGTGTTTGGGGGGGTTGCATGGGTGTTTGTGTTTAACTATTCTCGTGGGGTACAGGTTAGGGTTAGGTTTAGGGTTAGGAGTTAGGGAAAATATGATTTTGAATGGGACTGAAATGTGTGTCCCCACAAGGTTAATTGGACAATACGGTGTGTGTGTGTGTGTGTGTTTGGGTGTGTGTTTGTGTGAGTGTGTGTCTCTGTCAAGGTGTAACTCAGACTAATTTTAAATATAGATCCACTCTTGTGCCTTTTAATGCCAACCACAGCACAGCTCATTTAAATCCAATGTGGAGTGCTGTCTCTCTGTCTCATAGATTTTCCAACTGTGACCAACCCTAGTAAAGCCCTAGAACAGGAACCATCCCTAGTAAAGCCCTAGAATAGGAACCAACCCTAGTAAAGTCCTAGAATAGGGACCGACCCTAGTAAAGCCCTAGAATAGGAACCAACCCTAGTAAAGCCCTAGAACAGGAACCAACCCTAGTAAAGTCCTAGAATACGGACCGACCCTAGTAAAGCCCTAGAATAGGAACCAACCCTAGTAAAGCCCTAGAATAGGAACCAACCCTAGTAAAGTCCTAGAATAGGGACCGACCCTAGTAAAGTCCTAGAATAGGGACCGACCCTAGTAAAGCCCTAGAATAGGAACCAACCCTAGTAAATCCCTAGAATAGGGACCGACCCTAGTAAATCCCTAGAATAGGGACCGACCCTAGTAAAGCCCTAGAATAGGGACCAACCCTAGTAAAGCCCTAGAATAGGGACCAACCCTAGTAAAGCCTTAGAATAGGGACCAACCCTAGTAAAGTCCTAGAATAGGGACCGGCCCTAGAAAAGTCCTAGAATAGGGACCGACTATAGTAAAGCCCTAGAATAGGGACCGGCCCTAGTAAAGCCCTAGAATAGGGACCAACCCTAGTAAAGTCCTAGAATAGGGACCGACTATAGTAAAGCCCTAGAATAGGGACCAACCCTAGTAAAGTCCTAGAATAGGGACTGACCCTAGTAAAGTCCTAGAATAGGGACCGACCCTAGTAAAGCCCTAGAACAGGAACCATCCCTAGTAAAGCCCTAGAATAGGGACTGACCCTAGTAAATTCCTAGAATAGGGACTGACCCTAGTAAATCCCTAGAATAGGGACTGACCCTAGTAAATCCCTAGAATAGGGACTGACCCTAGTAAAGTCCTAGAATAGGGACCGACCCTAGTAAAGCCCTAGAACAGGAACCATCCCTAGTAAAGCCCTAGAATAGGGACTGACCCTAGTAAATCCCTAGAATAGGGACTGACCCTAGTAAATCCCTAGAATAGGGACTGACCCTAGTAAATCCCTAGAATAGGGACTGACCCTAGTAAAGTCCTAGAATAGGGACCGACCCTAGTAAAGCCCTAGAACAGGAACCATCCCTAGTAAAGTCCTAGAATAGGGACTGACCCTAGTAAAGTCCTAGAGAGATCAAGGACCTGTGTTTTTCTCCTCCTCGTTTTATATTTTGAAAGACCAAGACTTTCTGTAGCTTATGAAGAACAGAGAAGTGGCATCCATTTTTCATGAGGGTTGGGATATGAAACTGAAAGGTTGGGATATGAATTTGCCAGCGGGTAGAAGCGATGATATAGTTACGTTCGTGGTGTGACAGGACACTGGCTTGCGTCCCCAAAACGGCACCCTATTCCCCACAAAGTGCACAAATGTTGACCAAAGCCCTGGTCAATATAAGTGCACACTTCACAGGGAATAGGATGCCATTGGGGACAGAGACATAATAACACTTTGAGTGGCAGTCTTGTTACAGGACTGCTAGCAGAAACCTGGAGAGACTTATCTGTTCACGTCAGCTCTTAGTCCTGCTCCTCGTTTCTCCCCGGTAAGTCATTATTAAGTTAGTGAGATGGGCTGATGTCGCGGAGTGTGTGGTTTCTCAGAAACAACACCAAGGAGCTGATGGTGGACCGCAGTAGACGGAGGGTTGAGAGCCTCAAGGTCCTCGTTGTCCACAACACTAAGGATCCTATCATGGTCCATTACACCCCAGCAGGGTCGTGAGGAGGGCACGCACGACAACGCCTCTTCCCCCCCCCCAGGAGGCTGAAAAGATCCTCAAAAAAGTTCTACAGCTGCTGCACCACTGAGAGCATCTTGACTGGCTGCATCACCGCCTGGTATGGCAACTGCTTGGCATCTAACCATAAGGTGCTACAGAGGGTAGGGCCCAGTACATCCAGGACCTCTATACCAGGCGGTGTCGGAGGAAGGCCCTAAACATCGTCAGACTCCAGTCATAGACTGTTCTCTCTGCTACCGCATGGCGTTGTTGCCGATGCGCCGAGACTGTTAGTCTACACCTGTTGTTTACCAAGCATGTGATGAATAGCAATGTGGAGGTGTGTGTGTGTGTGTGATGTTTGTGTGTGTGTGTGTGTGTGTGTGTGTGTGTGTGAGAGGTGTGTGTGTGTGTGTGTGTGTGTGTGTGTGTGTGTGTGTGTGTGTGTGTGTGTGTGTGAGGGTGAACCTGGTGCGTGTGGGGGGGTTGTGTGAGAGGTGTGTGAGTGGTGTGTGAGTGGTGTGTGGGGGGTTGTGTGAGTGGTGTGTGAGTGGTGTGTGTGGGGGGTTGTGTGAGTGGTGTGTGAGTGGTGTGTGAGTGGTGTTTGTGGGGGGTGGTGTGAGAGGTGTGTGAGAGGTGTGGGGGTGGTGTGTGTGGGGGGTGGTGTGTGTGGGGGGGTGGTGGGGGGGAGGTTCTGGGAATACTGTTGTAACAAAGGAGAGTTAATGAAACAAGCAGGACAGTGGCCACAGGGCCCAGGGTGTGTGTGTGTGTGTGTGTGTGTGTGTGTGTGTGTGTGTGTGTGTGTGTGTGTGTGTGTGTGTGTGTGTGTGTGTGTGTGTGTGTGTGTGTGTGTGTGTGTGTGTGTGTAATTTAGTTCATTCTCATGCTACCTCCACTCTCCTTATCTCCCTGCCGATGAGTCACAGACAGTGAACACTCCCCAAGGTATAGGTTGTTTATGGAGAGAGAGAGAGAGAGAGAGAGAGAGAGAGAGAGAGAGAGAGAGAGAGAGAGAGAGAGAGAGCGCATCATCCTTCTCCCAGCCCACCTAGCTGTCAGAGGTGCCAGATGTAATTATGTTAGTGACAGAGACAGACTGAACCAGACAGATAACATATGGCTCAGTCTAGGTGACTGAGAATTGTCATGACTCTCAGGCACCCATCGCCTGCCTACATCACTGGCTGTGCCTCTACAGTACCTACAGTTGAAGTCGGAAGTTTACATACACCTTAGCCAAATACATTTAAACTCAGTTTTTCACAAATCCTGACATTTAATCCTAGTAAATATTCCCTGTCTTAGGTCAGTTAGGATCACCACTTTATTTTAAGAATGTGAAATGTCAGAATAATAGCAGAGAGAATGATTTATTTCAGCTTTTATTTCTTTCATCACATTTCCAGCGGGTCAGAAGTTTACATACACTCAATTAGTATTTGGTAGCATTGCCTTTAAATTGTTTAACTTGTGTCAAACGTTTTGGGTAGCCTTCCACAAGCTTCCCACAATAAGTTGGGTGAATTTTGGCCCATTCCTCCTGACAGAGCTGGTGTAACTGAGTCAGGTTTGTAGGCCTCCTTGCTCGCACACGCATTTTCAGTTCTACCCAAAAGTTTTCTATAGGATTGAGGTCAAGGCTTTGTGATGGCCACTCCAATACCTTGACTTTGTTGTCCTTAAGCCATTTTGCCACAACTTTGGAAGTATGCTTGGGGTCATTGTCCATTTGGAAGACCCATTTGCGACCAAACTTCCTGACTGATGTCTTGAGATGTTGCTTCAATATCCACATAATTTTCCTCCCTCATGATGCCATCTATTTTGTGAAGTGCACCAGTCCCACCTGCAGCAAAGCACCCCCACAACATGATGCTGCCACCCCCGTGCTTCACGGTTGTGATGGTGTTCTTCGGCTTGCAAGCCTCCCCCTTTTTCCTCCAAACATAACGATGGTCATTATGGCCAAACAGTTCTATTTTTGTTTCATCAGACCAGAGAAAAGTATGATCTTTGTCCCCATGTGCAGTTGCAAACCGCAGTCTGTCTTTTTTATGGCAGTTTTGAGGCAGTGGCTTCTTCCTTGCTGAGCGGCCTTTCAGGTTATATCGATATAGGACTCGTTTTACTGTGGATATTGATACTTTTGTACCTGTTTCCTCCAACATCTTCACAAGGTCCTTTGCTGTAGTTCTGGGATTGATTTGCACTTTTCGTCAACTTAGTGTATGTAAACTTCTGACCCACTGGAAGTGAAATAATCTGTCTGTAAACAATTGTTGGAAAAATTACTTGCGCCATCCACAAAGTAGATGTCCTAACTGACTTGCCAAAACTATAGTTTGTTAACGAGAAATTTGTGGAGTGGTTGAAAAACGAGTTTTAATGACTCCGACCTAAGTGTATGTAAACCTCCGACTTCAACTGTATGTCTCCATATATAATTATTTTACTACCCCACAATTCTCCTCTCATGCTTTGACAAGCTACAGTCACATATCTTGCTTTGGCATGTAGTCCCAACATGCATTTGTCAATGTGTAGAACACCTCACCTGTTCCTACATAGAGATTCATCTAGCAGTTACCTGTTCCTTGGATGACTGGGCCGTACAGATTCATCCAGCAGTTACCTGTTCCTTGGATGACTGGGCTGTACAGATTCATCCAGCAGTTACCTGTTCCTTGAATGACTGGGCCGTACAGATTCATTCAGCAGTTACCTGTTCCTTGGATGACTGGGCCGTACAGATTCATCCAGCAGTTACCTGTTCCTTGGATGACTGGGCTGTACAGATTCATCCAGCAGTTACCTGTTCCTTGGATGACTGGGCCGTACAGATTCATCCAGCAGTTACCTGTTCCTTTGGATGACTGGGCTGTACATATTCATCCAGCAGCTACCTGTTCCTTGGATGACTGGGCTGTATCAGTCAATGTTGGAGTTGGACAGTGCTTGTGTGTGTGTGTGTGTGTGTTATTTAACCTCCCTGTTCCTTCCCTCTAGGTGATGACCCAGGCAGAGGGCCAACAGAAGAACCTGGTTAACTCCATAGAGTCCCTGCCCTCCCGTGGTCCTCTGTCCTCATTAGACCAGGACCTTCTCCTCCTCAAGGCCACGTCTGCAGCTACCCTCTCCTGTCTGGGGGAGTGTCTCAACATGCTGCAGCACAATGTCAGCCAGGTACGCCTGCAGCTACCCTCTCCTGTCTGGGGGAGTGTCTCAACATGCTGCAGCACAATGTCAGCCAGGTACGCCTGCAGCTACCCTCTCCTGTCTGGGGGAGTGTCTCAGCATGTTGCAGCACAATGTCAGCCAGGTACGCCTGCAGCTACCCTCTCCTGTCTGGGAGAGTGTCTCAACATGTTGCAGCACAATGTCAGCCAGGTACGCCTGCAGCTACCCTCTCCTGTCTGGGGGAGTGTCTCCTCATCCTGCAGCACAATGTCAGCCAGGTACGCCTGCAGCTACCCTCTCCTGTCTGGGGGAGTGTCTCCTCATCCTGCAGCACAATGTCAGCCACGTATGGATGTTTGGAGCTGTATGAGACATGTACAATGTGACTGAGTGACAGTCAGAGGACATACTGTATAGGTGGACATGGAGGGTTGCTGGCGTCAATATGTCAGGTACCACTTACTGCCGATGTTCCCTTGAGCAAGGAACTTAACCCACTAAACTGCTGATTTGGCACTGCACTGCTGATGGTCTATGCTCCAGGCTCTCCAACCTATCAGAGGGGTTGGATACAGCAGGAGATCCTCTCCAACCTAAGTCAAAGTCAAAGTCACCATTATTAGTCAGTTGTACAACCGAATGCCTTCAACTGAAATGTGTCTTCCGCATTTAACCCCTCTGAATCAGAGAGGTGTGGGGGGGGGCTGCCTTAATCGACATCCACGTCTTCGGCGCCCGGGGAACAGTGGGTTAACTGCCTTGTTCCGGGGCAGAAGGACAGATTTTTACCTTGTCAGCTCGGGGATTCAAACTTGCAACCCTCTGGTTACAAGTCCAACGCTCTAACCACTAGGCTACCTGCCGCCCTATCAGATGGGTTGGATACAGCAGGAGATCCTCCAACCTATCAGATGGGTTGGATACAGCAGGAGATCCTCTCCAACCTATCAGAGGGGTTGGATACAGCAGGAGATCCTCTCCAACCTATCAGAGGGGTTGGATACAGTTGGAGATCCATTTCTGTTTCCTATGGATCAGTATTGTTCTCCTCTCCTATCCCAGGCCGCGCAGCATGTCACCCTGGGTCGGTCAGACAGCCAGGACCGGAGTCCCATCCACAAACAGACGTCCAGCCAGAGTAACAGCAACATCTCCAGTCAGACTCACAACCACAACCACAACCAGTTCAAGAAGCAGATGAGCCTGGATCCCAACTGTGTTCCCACCGAACCATCAGGTCAGTTTACTAATAATACCTCTCTGTAACCGGTATGTTGGTCAGTATGTGTTCCTGATAATCAGTGTGTTCCTGATGATAAGTGTGTTCCTGATGGTCAGTGTGTTCCTGATGATCAGTGTGTTCCTGATGGTCAGTATGTTCCTGATGGTCAGTGTGTTTCTGATGATCAGTGTGTTCCTGATGATCAGTGTGTTCCTGATGATCAGTGTGTTCCTGATGGTCAGTGTGTTCCTGATGGTCAGTATGTGTTCCTGATGTTCAGTATGTGTTCCTGATGGTCAGTATGTTCCTGATGGTTAGTATGTGTTCCTGATGGTCAGTATGTGTTCCTGATGGTCAGTATATGTTCCTGATGGTTAGTATGTGTTCCTGATGGTCAGTGTGTTCCTGATGGTCAGTATGTGTTCCTGATGGTCAGTCTGTTGCTGATAGTCAGTATGTGTTCCTGATGGTCAGTCTGTTCCTGATGGTCAGTCTGTGTTCCTGATGGTCAGTGTGTTCCTGATGGTCAGTGTGTGTTCCTGATGGTAAGTTTGTTCCTGATGGTCAGTATGTTCCTGATGGTCAGTATGTGTTTCTGATGATCAGTGTGTTTCTGGTGATCAGTGTGTTCCTGATGATCAGTGTGTTCCTGATGGTCAGTGTGTTCCTGGTGATCAGTGTGTTCCTGATGATCAGTGTGTTCCTGATGATCAGTGTGTTCCTGATGGTCAGTTTGTTCCTGGTGGTCAGTATGTGTTCCTGATGGTCAGTATGTGTTCCTGATGGTCAGTGTGTTTCTGATGATCAGTGTGTTCCTGATGGTCAGTGTGTTCCTGGTGATCAGTGTGTTCCTAATGATCAGTGTGTTCCTGATGATCAGTGTGTTCCTGATGGTCAGTTTGTTCCTGGTGGTCAGTATGTGTTCCTGATGGTCAGTATGTGTTCCTGATGGTCAGTGTGTTTCTGATGATCAGTGTGTTCCTGATGGTCAGTGTGTTCCTGATGGTCAGTGTGTTCCTGATGGTCAGTATGTTCCAGATGGTCAGTGTGTTCCTGATGGTCAGTGTGTTCCTGAAGATCAGTGTGTTCCTGATGGCCAGTATGCTCCTGATGGTCAGTGTGTGTTCCTGATGGTAAGTTTGTTCCTGATGGTCAGTATGTTCCTGATGGTCAGTATGTGTTTCTGATGATCAGTGTGTTCCTGATGATCAGTGTGTTCTTGATGGTCAGTATGTTCCTGATGGTCAGTGTCTTCCTGATGATCAGTGTGTTCCTGATGGTCAGTGTCTTCCTGATGATCAGTGTGTTCCTGATGGTCAGTATGTGTTCCTGATGATCAGTGTGTTCCTGATGGTCAGTGTGTTCCTGATGATCAGTGTGTTCCTGATGGTCAGTGTGTTCCTGATGGTCAGTGTGTTTCTGATGATCAGTGTGTTCCTGATGGTCAGTGTGTTCCTGATGGTCAGTATGTATTCCTGATGTTCAGTATGTGTTCCTGATGGTCAGTATGTTCCTGATGGTTAGTATGTGTTCCTGATGGTCAGTGTGTTCCTGATGGTCTGTATGTGTTCCTGATGGTCAGTGTGTTGCTGATGGTCAGTATGTGTTCCTGATGGTCAGTCTGTTCCTGATGGTCAGTCTGTGTTCCTGATGGTCAGTGTGTTCCTGATGGTCAGTGTGTGTTCCTGATGGTCAGTATGTGTTTCTGATGTTCAGTATGTGTTCCTGATGTTCAGTATGTGTTCCTGATGGTCAGTATGTTCCTGATGGTTAGTATGTGTTCCTGATGGTCAGTGTGTTCCTGATGGTCAGTCTGTTGCTGATAGTCAGTATGTGTTGCTGATAGTCAGTATGTGTTCCTGATGGTCAGTCTGTTCCTGATGGTCAGTGTGTTCCTGATGGTCAGTATGTTCCTGATGGTCAGTATGTGTTTCTGATGATCAGTGTGTTCCTGATGGTCAGTGTGTTTCTGATGATCAGTGTGTTCCTGATGATCAGTATGTTCCTGATGGTCAGTGTGTTCCTGGTGATCAGTGTGTTCCTGAAGGTCAGTGTGTTCCTGATGATCAGTGTGTTCCTGATGGTCAGTGTGTTTCTGATGGTCAGTGTGTTCCTGGTGATCAGTGTGTTCCTGATGGTCAGTGTGTTCCTGATGGTCAGTATGTTCCTGATGGTCAGTATGTGTTTCTGATGATCAGTGTGTTCCTGATGGTCAGTGTGTTTCTGATGATCAGTGTGTTCCTGATGATCAGTATGTTCCTGATGGTCAGTGTGTTCCTGGTGATCAGTGTGTTCCTGAAGGTCAGTGTGTTCCTGATGATCAGTGTGTTCCTGATGGTCAGTGTGTTTCTGATGGTCAGTGTGTTCCTGGTGATCAGTGTGTTCCTGATGGTCAGTGTGTTCCTGATGATCAGTGTGTTCCTGATGGTCAGTTTGTTCCTGGTGGTCAGTATGTGTTCCTGATGGTCAGTATGTGTTCCTGATGGTCAGTGTGTTTCTGATGATCAGTGTGTTCCTGATGGTCAGTGTGTTCCTGATGGTCAGTATGTTCCAGATGATCAGTGTGGTCCTGATGGTCAGTGTGTTCCTGATGGTCAGTGTGTTTCTGATGGTCAGTGTGTTCCTGATGATCAGTGTGTTCCTGATGGTCCGTGTGTTCCTGATGGTCAGTGTGTTCCTGTGGTCAGTATGTATTCCTGATGTTCAGTATGTGTTCCTGATGGTAAGTTTGTTCCTGATGGTTAGTATGTGTTCCTGATGGTCAGTGTGTTCCTGATGGTCAGTATGTGTTCCTGATGGTCAGTGTGTTGCTGATGGTCAGTATGTGTTCCTGATGGTCAGTCTGTTCCTGATGGTCAGTCTGTGTTCCTGATGGTCAGTCTGTGTTCCTGATGGTCAGTGTGTTCCTGATGGTCAGTGTGTGTTCCTGATGGTCAGTATGTGTTTCTGATGTTCAGTATGTGTTCCTGATGGTCAGTATGTTCCTGATGGTTAGTATGTGTTCCTGATGGTCAGTGTGTTCCTGATGGTCAGTATGTGTTCCTGATGGTCAGTGTGTTGCTGATGGTCAGTATGTGTTCCTGATGGTCAGTCTGTTCCTGATGGTCAGTCTGTGTTCCTGATGGTCAGTCTGTGTTCCTGATGGTCAGTGTGTTCCTGATGGTCAGTGTGTGTTCCTGATGGTCAGTATGTGTTTCTGATGTTCAGTATGTGTTCCTGATGGTCAGTATGTTCCTGATGGTTAGTATGTGTTCCTGATGGTCAGTGTGTTCCTGACGGTCAGTCTGTTGCTGATAGTCAGTATGTGTTGCTGATAGTCAGTATGTGTTCCTGATGGTCAGTCTGTTCCTGATGGTCAGTGTGTTCCTGATGGTCAGTGTGTGTTCCTGATGGTCAGTGTGTGTTCCTGATGGTAAGTTTGTTCCTGATGGTCAGTATGTTCCTGATGGTCAGTATGTGTTTCTGATGATCAGTGTGTTCCTGATGGTCAGTGTGTTTCTGTTGATCAGTGTGTTCCTGATGATCAGTATGTTCCTGATGGTCAGTGTGTTCCTGGTGATCAGTGTGTTCCTGATGGTCAGTGTGTTCCTGATGATCAGTGTGTTCCTGATGGTCAGTGTGTTTCTGATGATCAGTGTGTTCCTGATGATCAGTATGTTCCTGATGGTCAGTGTGTTCCTGATGGTCAGTGTGTTCCTGATGATCAGTGTGTTCCTGATGGTCAGTTTGTTCCTGGTGGTCAGTATGTGTTCCTGATGGTCAGTATGTGTTCCTGATGGTCAGTGTGTTTCTGATGATCAGTGTGTTCCTGATGGTCAGTGTGTTCCTGATGGTCAGTGTGTTCCTGATGGTCTGTATGTTCCAGATGGTCAGTGTGTTCCTGATGGTCAGTGTGTTCCTGAAGATCAGTGTGTTCCTGATGGCCAGTATGCTCCTGATGGTCAGTGTGTGTTCCTGATGGTCAGTATGTGTTCCTGATGGTCAGTCTGTTGCTGATAGTCAGTATGTGTTACTGATGGTCAGTCTGTTCCTGATGGTCAGTCTGTGTTCCTGATGGTCAGTGTGTTCCTGAAGATCAGTGTGTTCCTGATGGCCAGTATGCTCCTGATGGTCAGTATGTTCCTGATGGTCAGTATGTGTTTCTGATGATCAGTGTGTTCCTGATGATCAGTGTGTTCCTGATGGTCAGTATGTTCCTGATGGTCAGTCTGTTGCTGATAGTCAGTATGTGTTCCTGATGGTCAGTCTGTTCCTGATGGTCAGTCTGTGTTCCTGATGGTCAGTTTGTTCCTGATGGTCAGTGTGTGTTCCTGATGGTAAGTTTGTTGCTGATGGTCAGTATGTTCCTGATGGTCAGTATGTGTTTCTGATTATCAGTGTGTTCCTGATGGTCAGTGTGTTTCTGATGATCAGTGTGTTCCTGATGATCAGTGTGTTCCTGATGGTCAGTGTGTTCTTGGTGATCAGTGTGTTCCTGATGGTCAGTGTGTTCCTGATGATCAGTGTGTTCCTGATGGTCAGTTTGTTCCTGGTGGTCAGTATGTTTTCCTGATGGTCAGTATGTGTTCCTGATGGTCAGTGTGTTTCTGGTGATCAGTGTGTTCCTGATGGTCAGTGTGTTCCTGATGGTCAGTGTGTTCCTGATGGTCCGTATGTTCCAGATGGTCAGTGTGTTCCTGATGGTCAGTGTGTTCCTGAAGATCAGTGTGTTCCTGATGGCCAGTATGCTCCTGATGGTCAGTGTGTGTTCCTGATGGTACGTTTGTTCCTGATGGTCAGTATGTTCCTGATGGTCAGTATGTGTTTCTGATGATCAGTGTGTTCCTGATGATCAGTGTGTTCCTAATGGTCAGTGTCTTCCTGATGATCAGTGTGTTCCTGATGGTCAGTATGTGTTCCTGATGATCAGTGTGTTCCTGATGGTCAGTGTGTTCCTGATGATCAGTGTGTTCCTGATGGTCAGTGTGTTCCTGATGGTCAGTGTGTTTCTGATGATCAGTGTGTTCCTGATGATCAGTGTGTTCCTGATGGTCAGTATGTGTTCCTGATGGTCAGTGTGTTGCTGATGGTCAGTGTGTTGCTGATGGTCAGTATGTGTTCCTGATGGCCAGTATGTGTTCCTGATGGTCGGTGTGTTCCTGATGGTCAGTCTGTGTTCCTGATGGTCAGTATGTGTTCCTGATGGCCAGTGTGTTCCTGATGGTCAGTGTGTTCCTGATGGTCAGTATGTGTTCCTGATGGTCAGTATGTGTTCCTGATGGTCAGTCTGTGTTCCTGATGGTCAGTATGTGTTCCTGATGGTCAGTGTGTTCCTGATGGTCAGTGTGTTCTGTCTGTCTCCAGACAGCTTTGCAGGATGGCCTAGATCTCCCTCAGAGAAGCAGGGGACCAATAGAGGAGGAACACCTCTGCCACATGTTCCATCTCCAGCCAACGTCAACAAGGACGTGGTCAGCAACTCTGTGGTGAGAAACACACCCGCTCTCTGTGTTGGCAGAAATAACACCATGTACTGTATTCTCTCACCTAGTGGGAGGGAGAGGGAGAAGGGAGGGAGGGAGAAGGCGGGAGAGGGAGAAGGGAGAGGGAGGGAGGGAGAGGGAGGAGGGAGGGAGGGAGAGGGAGAAGGGAGGGAGGGAGGGAGAGGGAGAAGGGAGGGAGGGAGAAGGGGGGAGAGTTAGGGAGGGAGGGAGAAAGAGGGAGAAGGGAGGGAGGGAGGGAGAAGGGGGGAGAGTTAGGGAGGGAGGGAGGGAGGGAGGGAGAGGGAGAAGGAGGGAGAAGGGAGGGAGGGAGGGAGAGAGGGAGGGAGAAGGGGGGAGAGTTAGGGAGGGAGGGAGAGGGAGAAGGAGGGAGGGAGAAGGAGGAGAGGGAGGGAGGGAGAGGGAGAAGGAGGAGAGGGAGGGAGGGAGGGAGGGAGGGAGAAGGGGGGAGAGTTAGGGAGGGAGGGAGGGAGGGAGGGAGAGGAAGAAGGGGGGAGAGTTAGGGAGGGAGGGAGAGGGAGAAGGGGGAGAGGGAGGGAGGGAGGGAGAAGAGAGTTTTCCTGCCAAAGTTCTATTCTACAGGGGAAAGTGTTCTAATTGGCCATGTTCTAGTTTGGATGTTCCTCTGTTTGTCTGTTTCTCCTGGGAGACTGAGGAGTGAAAGCCAGCTAGTTTGGATGTTTCTTATGTGTGATGGAGGAAAGCCAGCTAGTTTGGATGTTTCTTATGTGTGATGGAGGAAAGCCAGCTAGTTTGGATGTTTCGTATGTGTGATGGAGGAAAGCCAGCTAGTTTGGATGTTTCTTATTTGTGATGGAGGAAAGCCAGCTAGTTTGAATGTTTCTTATGTGTGATGGAGGAAAGCCAGCTCCCTCAGGAGGGAGGGTGAGTCAGTGCATCCAAGATGACGTAGACAGACATTTCCTCTTCTCTCCCAGTTCACCCCCTCTCTGTCTGTCTCTTTCTCTGTCTCTCTCTCTCTCTCTCTCTCTCTGTCTCTCTGTCTCTCTCTCTCTGTGTCTCTCTCCCTCTCTCTCTCTCTCTGTCTCTCTCTGTCTCTCTCTCTGTCTGTCTCTCAATTAATTCAATTCAATTTGCTTTATTGGCATGACGTAACAATGTACATATTGCCAAAGCTTACATTTGATATTTATAATATGAACATAATTAATAATCAAAATTGTCAACAGGACAACAGTAACAACAATAACCAAGGGTCAAAATAACCACATTGAACAACAACAATAAGCATATAGTAGAAGACATGTGCAGGTTGATTGGTCTGTCAGACACTGTCCCTTATCTTATTGCAGGCAGCGATGTAGTGCGCTGCCAACCCACAGCTTTCTGCTTCCTCCCCCAACAGGATGGGTAGCCTACTCTCATCAGAGAGGTCTTTGAAACCTTGAATAAGGGTTTCAAATTTGGGGAAATGACACTCTCTAATTGTTTTATATTTTTGACATGTTGTCAGGAAATGCAGTTCTGTCTCAGAAATGCAGTTCTGCTGTGGTGCAGTGGTGTCTCTCTCTCTCTCTCTCTCTCTCTCTCTCTCTCTCTCTCTCTCTCTCTCTGTCTCTCTCTCTCTCTGTCTGTTTTTAGTAATTATCCAAAGCTCTCTTAACACCAGAGCCACAAAGACATTACTCCCCGTGTTTTCTTTCTCATCAGTACACCTCAGAATAATCCACAGTCTATATACACTACACTCCTCTCCCCTCCTATTGAGCTAAATACTAATCACCCCGCTCTCAGCCCTGATGATCAGCAGAGCAGCATGACTCAGGCCCCATCAGGCTCCATCAGTGGGTCTATGAGGGTACAGAGCTCTGTTCCATCCTCCTCTCTTCTCCTCGTCTCCTTTCCTACATCCTGCCTGGCCACTCACATAGACAGAACAGGACTCAGGGATAGAGTATCGCTGGCTCTGCTTTCCTGCCTGCCTGCCCGTGGCTGTGGCTGTGACTGAACTATACAGTGTGTCTGTGGCTGGGCTGATGTAGACATTGAAATATGCTGATGGACCTCTACTCTGAAATGAGCCCCATCAATCGGCTCCTTCAGAGGGGAGAAGGAGACGAGGTGAAGTATTGATGCCTGGTGTGCTGACTCTTCTCTTCACTTCTTATCTAACACGTGTTCTCTCTCTGTCTCTCTCTCTCTCTCTCTCTCTCTCTCTCTATTTCTTACTCTCTCTTTCTCTCTTCTCTCTCTTTCTACCCCCATCTCTCCCCCCATCTCTCTCACTCTCCCTCACTCCCTCCTTCAGTGACTTTTAATTTGGTTCACCCAGGCAGGATGGAGGTATTCCATTACGTCCTAACATGCAGACCACACCGCGCGCGTCAACTATTTGTGACGCTTGAAGCGCTGCAAGTCCCTCTTCTCCCATCTCCTCATTGATTGTTTAGGAGCATATACCCACGTGGGTGATTGAAAGATGAACTGAGGTCCACACTCCAGTCCAGTTGGTGGTGGTAATGCACCTTAAGGCTAGGTGTCCCGCCAGCCAACAGCCGGTGAAATTGGAGGGCGTGCAATTCAAATGAATAATCGTAATATTAAACATTTATGAACATACAAGTATCTTATATCGGTTAAAAGCTTAAATTCTTGTTAATCTAACTGCATTCTCCGATTTACAATAGGCTTCACAGTGAAAGCATACCATGCGATTGTTTGAGGACGGCGCCCAACATCAACATATTTTTCAACCAGCACAGGCTTCATAAAATCACAGATAGCGATTAAATAAATCACTTACTTTTGAAGATCTTCCTCTGTTTGCAATCCCAAGGGTCCCAGCTACAAGATGGATTGTCGTTTTGTTAGGTAAAATCCTTCTTTATATCCTAAAAAGTCTGTTTAGTTGGCACCATCGATTTGAGTAATCCACTCGTTCAACATGCAGACAAAGGAATCCAAAAAGCTACCGCTAAACTTTGTTCAAACAAGTCAAACTACATTCCGGGTTGGTTTTTCTTTGGATTTCTGCCTACCATATCAATTGTGTTATAGTCTCATACATTATTTTAACATTTCTACAAACTTCAAAGTGTTTTCTATCCAATGCTACCAATTATATGCATATCCTGGCTTCTGGGCCTGAGTAACAGGCAGTTTACTTTGGGCACGTCAGTCAGGCGGAAATTCTGGAAAATAGACCCTAGCCCTAACAAGTTTTAAAGTTGGTTGCCAACCGCCATGTAAAGTCCAAAGAAGAAGAAGCCTGAAAGAGGAGAGACGACTGGAAACAAACTGGGTTTCCCCTTTTTATCTGTGGATTAATTGTCGGAGTAGAGGACCTTGTGCATTTCAAGTAAAACAACAACCTAATGTTTATATCCCAGGACAAATGAGCTAGCAACAGCACGCAAGCTAGCTACATTTGCCATGAATGTTTAATGCTTTTTCGACCAGTCTCCAAATGAAGACAGTTGGTTCAGAGTTCGTTTTTGATATTTCAACCTGCGTGTCTAGTCAGCATGTAAAGCAGGGATGGGCAACTGCCCCCCCCTTTTCTAGGAACCATTTTAGGAACTCGTATCCTGTTTAGGAATCGTGTTTAGGAACGGGGCGGCAGGTTAGCCCAGTGGTTTGAGCGTTGGACTTGTAACTAGAAGGTTGCAAGATCGAATCCCCGAGCTGACGAGGTAAAAATATGTCCTTCTGCCCCTGAACAAGGCAGTTAACCCACTGTTCCTAGGCCGTCATTGAAAATAATAATTTTTCATGGTCTCAACTTCCTGTTGAGAGTTAGAAAAGTTGAATACACAAGGTGACATTTTGTAAATGCAGGATATTAGGGTTCCAAACATATTCTTCCACACAACTACCCTTCTCTCTCGCAGGCAGCCTTTGTCAAGCTGTGCATTTGGAGGAGCGGGACCCATGAGACATGCAGGCCCGGCCCAGCCTAGTGCACGTGGTCCCTAACTGCCTTGTGCCTCGTGCACGTTGCCATATCGTGATAAGGGGGATAGTCTTTTCTTCTGTTCTGGGTGACGCAGGGAGGAATGTTCCAACCCTCAGGCAAGACTCCTTCAACACTGACATGCAAACATTAGATTTCAGATTTCATAACTCCACTGGGACTGAGACTGCTATTATGTATCATCCCCTGAACCTGGTCCGTTCCTCCTTCAGGAGAGAGACAGGGATGGGAATCAGAATGGTGATTCATCCCCTGACCCTGGTCCATTTCTCCTTCAGGAGAGAGACAGGGATGGGAATCAGAATGGTGATTCATCCCTTGACCCTGGTCCGTCCCTCCTTCAGGAGAGAGACAGGGATGGGAATCAGAATGGTGATTCATCCCCTGACCCTGGTCCATTTCTCCTTCAGGAGAGAGACAGGGATGGGAATCAGAATGGTGATCCATCCCCTGACCCTGGTCCATTTCTCCTTCAGGAGAGAGACAAGGATGGGAATCAGAATGGGGATTCATATCTGGAATTCCTATAGTTGAACTTGGCATTTCTATCTATCTTTGAAGACAAGACCTCATTCAACTATAATGACTCAAAGTAGTCAAGTAGTGTACAGAGCACAGACGTCTAATGTTTTTATGTAACCTTTATTTAACTAGGCCAAGTCAGTTAGTTACAATGACGGCCTACACCGGCCGAACCCGGACGACGCTAAACAGTACTGCCATTAGAAAAACCAGTGATTTCTGACTGTGTAGTACACTACAGGAACGGTATCAGGCGGTGTAAAACAGTACTGCCGTTAGAGAAACCAGTGATTTCTGACTGTGTAGTACACTACAGGAACGGTATCAGGCGGTGTAAAACAGTACTGCCGTTAGAGAAACCAGTGATTTCTGACTGTGTAGTACAGTATAGGAACGGTAACAGGCGGTGTAAAACAGTACTGCCGTTAGAGAAACCAGTGATTTCTGACTGTGTAGTACAGCATAGGAACGGTAACAGGCGGTGTAAAACAGTACTGCCGTTAGAGAAACCAGTGATTTCTGACTGTGTAGTACAGTATAGGAACGGTAACAGGCGGTGTAAAACAGTACTGCCGTTAGAGAAACCAGAGATTTCTGACTGTGTAGTACAGTATAGGAACGGTAACAGGTAACAGACTTGCAGCCAAACCAACTCCTCACTGTACAGCACGGCAAGAAGATAGGGTCTGTAAGCCTGTGGGTTTGTGTGTGTGTGTCTGTGTGTGTGTGTCTTGGCTTATGTGGTGAGTAATGACCCATTGTGTCTGCATCACAGAGCTCTGTTTGGTCTTCTGTCCTGTCCCTGCGCTACTCTATTCTGACAGCAGAGGGCGCTATATATCAGAGGAACAGACAGACAAATTTCAATTGCATTTCCTTGATTCCTCGAAGTCCTCACCCATTGGATGAGAAGGTCATAGGAGAGGGACCAATGGGTTTTTAGAAAGACACGAGGAGAGAGGAGGTGAGGAATCAAGGAAATGCAATTGAGATTCTTCCACAGTCCTTATCCAGACACCTCCCACGATTCAGTCTCTAAGTTTAGCTTCGAAGAGACTGAAGTTGCTGTCGTAAATTAAGCCAACTAGCACGGCACCAACACAACACCATCTTGTTTTGCTTTAAACAACTTCCTGTTGTTATTATTATTATTATTAGTCCCAGCTATCACACTTGGTTCCTTTTAAAGTTGTGGGAACGTATGTTTTTGGTTTCCCCATTGGTTCTGGGAACAAAGTCATACCATGTCCTGACATTTCACTTGTTCTGGGGAACGTACGTTTTTAGGTTGCATGGTGGTTCTGAGAACGTTTTACTATGGTTCCCCTGAAAGTTTTCCTGGAAGTTTTAACGTTTGGGGAGCGGAAATTATAGTTATAATTATAGTTTTTTTATTTTTTGTTATCACTTCCTTAAAACTTTAACTGAATGTTTCAATACGACTTTCAGTTACACCGCCAGCTTAGGTCAACCGGAGCTCCAAGCACAGAGAAGACACATGGACATGTATTTACTAAGGCGTGAATCGTGCAAACACATTTCTTTGTTTATTCTGGCACGGCAATAGTGAGATTTGAACCTATGATCTTCTGTTCTCTATACATGGAATTAGTCCACTGCACCACCAGTATGCAGCTAGCGTGCCTTGTCTGTATTATTTTACTCATAAAAGGCTGTTTATTTTTGTCTATTTTAACTGACCCCCCCATTTCAAAGGAAAACAAGCACTCATTAAGAGCTGTGGCCAATTAGTGGGCGCGGCCAACACACCTGAACACACTAAACAAGATAGAGAATTCTGTTGACGCTGAGAACGGAATGTCTGTTTTTCAATGACGTTCTTTTAAAATTCTTTGAATGTTTTCCAGTGGTTTTAAAAAAGTTTCTAAAAATGTTCTGAGAACATGACTTTAAATAAAACCATGTGGAAACCTGCAGAAAACGTTATGCTGAAGTACTGATATTCTCACAGAAGCACGTTGTTTCTTAACGTTCTCGGGACAATTTGAGATCTTTCCCAGATCTGTCAGTTGGAGAACGTTCCTGGGACATTACCAAAAATGTAATTAAATGTAACCATGTTTCACCTTTTAGGAAACGTTCTGTTAACGTAATGAAATACCAAGAAAATAACGTTATTTTGTGAAGTTCCTTAAATGTGCTGCGAATGTTCCAAATCCAAGCAACTATCCTGCAATATTCCCAGAACGTTGTGTGAAGGTTGTAGGCAGAATGACCACAGGACAACCATGCTCTTACCAAGCTCTAAGAAACATATGGTTCTCAGAATGTTATGTGCTAGCTGGGGTGTGTGTGTGCGTGTGTAGGCGTGTCTGTGAGTGTGCGTGTCTGGGAGGGAGTGTGTGTGTCTGGCATGTCAGCTGGGTTCCAGATGTTCGATGTAATGGAGTGTGACGACTATGTCAGGATATAGGGACTCTCTGGGGTTATCTCTATTTCTCTCTCTGTCTCTCTGTCTCTCTCTCTCTCTCTCTCTCTCTCTCTCTCTCTCTCTCTCTCTCTCTCTCTCTCTCTCTCTCTCTCTCTCTCTCTCTCTCTCTCTCTCTGTCTCTCTCTGTCTTTCTCTATTTCTCTCTCCCCCTCTCTCTCTCGCTCTCTTTTGCTCTCTCTATGACTTGAGTTGCAATAATGCAGATAGCTGTTACTACAGCTAGTAGTCCCTTCTCCCAAGGTCATCTGTACTGTTCTTTATCAGTCCCTTCTCCCTGAGGTCGTCTGTACTGTTCTTTATCAGTCCCTTCTCCCTGAGGTCGTCTGTACTGTTCTTTATCAGTCCCTTCTCCCTGAGGTCGTCTGTACTGTTCTTTATCAGTCCCTTCTCCCTGAGGTCGTCTCTACTGTTCTTTATCAGTCCCTTCTCCCTGAGGTCGTCTCTACTGTTCTTTATCAGTCCCTTCTCCCGAGGTCGTCTGTACTGTTCTTTATCAGTCCCTTCTCCCTGAGGTCGTCTGTACTGTTCTTTATCAGTCCCTTCTCCCTGAGGTCGTCTGTACTGTTCTTTATCAGTCCCTTCTCCCTGAGGTCGTCTGTACTGTTCTTTATCAGTCCCTTCTCCCTGAGGTCGTCTGTACTGTTCTTTATCAGTCCCTTCTCCCTGAGGTCGTCTGTACTGTTCTTTATCAGTCCCTTCTCCCTGAGGTCGCCTGTACTGTTCTTTATCAGTCCCTTCTCCCTGAGGTCGTCTGTACTGTTCTTTATCAGTCCCTTCTCCCTGAGGTCGTCTGTACTGTTCTTTATCAGTCCCTTCTCCCTGAGGTCGTCTGTACTGTTCTTTATCAGTCCCTTCTCCCTGAGGTCGTCTGTACTGTTCTTTATCAGTCCCTTCTCCCTGAGGTCGTCTGTACTGTTCTTTATCAGTCCCTTCTCCCCGAGGTCGTCTGTACTGTTCTTTATCAGTCCCTTCTCCCCGAGGTGGTCTTTACTGTTCTTTATCAGTCCCTTCTCCCCGAGGTCGTCTGTACTGTTCTTTATCAGTCCCTTCTCCCCGAGGTCGTCTGTACTGTTCTTTATCAGTCCCTTCTCCCGAGGTGGTCTGTACTGTTCTTTATCAGTCCCTTCTCCCGAGGTCGTCTGTACTGTTCTTTATCAGTCCATTCTCCCGAGGTCGTCTGTACTGTTCTTTATCAGTCCCTTCTCCCCGAGGTCGTCTGTACTGTTCTTTATCAGTCCCTTCTCCCCGAGGTCGTCTGTACTGTTCTTTATCAGTCCATTCTCCCCGAGGTCGTCTGTACTGTTCTTTATCAGTCCCTTCTCCCCGAGGTCGTCTGTACTGTTCTTTATCAGTCCCTTCTCCCCGAGGTCGTCTGTACTGGTCTTTATCAGTCCCTTCTCCCGAGGTCGCCTGTACTGTTCTTAATCAGTCCCTTCTCCCGAGGTCGCCTGTACTGTTCTTAATCAGTCCCTTCTCCCCGAGGTCGTCTGTACTGTTCTTTATCAGTCCCTTCTCCCGAGGTCGTCTGTACTGTTCTTTATCAGTCCCTTCTCCCGAGGTCGTCTGTACTGTTCTTTATCAGTCCCTTCTCCCGAGGTCGTCTGTACTGTTCTTTATCAGTCCCTTCTCCCGAGGTCGTCTGTACTGTTCTTTATCAGTCCCTTCTCCCGAGGTCGTCTGTACTGTTCTTTATCAGTCCCTTCTCCCTGAGGTCGTCTGTACTGTTCTTTATCAGTCCCTTCTCCCTGAGGTCGTCTGTACTGTTCTTTATCAGTCCCTTCTCCCTGAGGTCGTCTGTACTGTTCTTTATCAGTCCCTTCTCCCTGAGGTCGTCTGTACTGTTCTTTATCAGTCCCTTCTCCCTGAGGTCGTCTGTACTGTTCTTAATCAGTCCCTTCTCCCTGAGGTCGTCTGTACTGTTCTTTATCAGTCCCTTCTCCCTGAGGTCGTCTGTACTGTTCTTTATCAGTCCCTTCTCCCTGAGGTCGTCTGTACTGTTCTTTATCAGTCCCTTCTCCCTGAGGTCGTCTGTACTGTTCTTTATCAGTCCCTTCTCCCTGAGGTCGTCTGTACTGTTCTTTATCAGTCCCTTCTCCCTGAGGTCGTCTGTACTGTTCTTTATCAGTCCCTTCTCCCTGAGGTCGTCTGTACTGTTCTTTATCAGTCCCTTCTCCCTGAGGTCGTCTGTACTGTTCTTTATCAGTCCCTTCTCCCTGAGGTCGCCTGTACTGTTCTTTATCAGTCCCTTCTCCCTGAGGTCGTCTGTACTGTTCTTTATCAGTCCCTTCTCCCTGAGGTCGTCTGTACTGTTCTTTATCAGTCCCTTCTCCCTGAGGTCGTCTGTACTGTTCTTTATCAGTCCCTTCTCCCTGAGGTCGTCTGTACTGTTCTTTATCAGTCCCTTCTCCCTGAGGTCGTCTGTACTGCTCTTTATCAGTCCCTTCTCCCTGAGGTCGTCTGTACTGCTCTTTATCAGTCCCTTCTCCCTGAGGTCGTCTGTACTGTTCTTTATCAGTCCCTTCTCCCTGAGGTCGTCTGTACTGTTCTTTATCAGTCCCTTCTCCCTGAGGTCGTCTGTACTGTTCTTTATCAGTCCCTTCTCCCTGAGGTCGTCTGTACTGTTCTTTATCAGTCCCTTCTCCCTGAGGTCGTCTGTACTGTTCTTTATCAGTCCCTTCTCCCTGAGGTCATCTGTACTGTTCTTTATCAGTCCCTTCTCCCTGAGGTCGTCTGTACTGTTCTTTATCAGTCCCTTCTCCCTGAGGTCATCTGTACTGTTCTTTATCAGTCCCTTCTCCCTGAGGTCGTCTGTACTGCTCTTTATCAGTCCCTTCTCCCTGAGGTCATCTGTACTGTTCTTTATCAGTCCCTTCTCCCTGAGGTCATCTGTACTGCTCTTTATCAGTCCCTTCTCCCTGAGGTCATCTGTACTGTTCTTTATCAGTCCCTTCTCCCTGAGGTCATCTGTACTGTTCTTTATCAGTCCCTTCTCCCTGAGGTCGTCTGTACTGTTCTTTATCAGTCCCTTCTCCCTGAGGTCGTCTGTACTGCTCTTTATCAGTCCCTTCTCCCGAGGTCATCTGTACTGTTCTTTATCAGTCCCTTCTCCCTGAGGTCATCTGTACTGTTCTTTATCAGTCCCTTCTCCCTGAGGTCATCTGTACTGTTCTTTATCAGTCCCTTCTCCCTGAGGTCATCTGTACTGTTCTTTATCAGTCCCTTCTCCCTGAGGTCGTCTGTACTGTTCTTTATCAGTCCCTTCTCCCTTAGGTCATCTGTTCTTTATCAGTCAATCAATCAATTACATATATATATTTTTTTACATCAGCAGATGTCACAAAGTGATTATACAGAAACCCAGCCTAAAACCCCAAAGAGCAGGAATACAGATTATTATAATACTTTTTTTCTTTCATTTTTGTGGTATTGGGAATTTAGCTGGGACACCGGGGATAACAGCCCTAGTCTTACGATATAGAAGCACGTTGGCTAGGAAAATCTCCCATGAACCTCGGAAGAAAGCTAGCTTCCTAGCCAACGTGCTTCTATATCGTAAGAGTAGAGCTGTTAACCCCGGTGTCCTGGCTAAATTCCCAATCTGGACCTCATACCATCATGGCCACCCAAATCAACCCCAGCTTCCAATTGGTTCATTCATCCCCCCTCCTCTCCCCTGTAACTATTCCCCAGGTTGATGCTGTAAATGAGAATGTGTTCTCAGCCAACTGACCTGGTAAAATAAGGGTAAACACAAACAAAAAAAAGGGTGTGGCATGTCAGCTCTGAGGGGTGTGGCCATTCCTCTTCTGGCTGTGCTTGGCCATTAAGGCCAGATCGATGTTCAAACGCTCATAGATGACCAGCAAGGGTCAGATAATAATAATAATCACAGTGGTTGTCCAGGGTACAACAGGTCAGCACCTCAGGAGTAAACGTCAGTTGGCTTTTCATAGCCGATCCATTCGGAGGTCGAGACAGCAGGTGCGATTTCGTAACATTGATTTGTCAGAGGACAAACCATCCACAGAGACGAACTGATGTCTTTTTCCGACAGATAAGATCTAAACCAGGCAAGGACTTGTCTGCGTAGACCAATTAGGGTTTCCAATCTCTCCAAAAGAATGTGGTGACCAATGGTATCAAAAGCAGCACTAAGGTCTAGTAGCACGAGGACAGACGCAGAACCTTGGTCTGACGCCTTTAAAAGGTCATTTACCACCTTCCTGAGTGCAGTCTCAGTGCTATGATGGGGTCTAAAACCAGACTGGAGCATTTCATATACATTGTTTGTCTTCAGGAAGGAAGTTGCTGAGCAAAATACTTGAGACGAATGGTAGATTCCATATAGGCTGATAGTCTAAAAACAATTCTGGGTCAAAGTTTGGCTTTTTCAAGAGAGGCTTTATTACTGCCACTTTTATTAAGTTTGGTTCATGTCCGGTGGATAGGGAGCCATTTATTATGTTCAACATAGGAGGGCCAAGCACAGGAAGCAGCTCTTTCAGTAGTTTAGTTGGAATAGGGTCCAGTAGACAGCTGGAAGGTTTAGAGGCCATGCCTATGTCAACAGATAACAGGATTAAAAACCTGAGTGTCTCCATTGATCCTAGGTCCTGGCAGTGTTGTGCAGACTCAGGACAACTGAGCTTTGGAGAAATATGCATATTCAAAGAGCAGTCCGTAATTAGATTTTTGTCAAAGAAGTTCATGAATTCATCACTGCTGAAGTGAAGGCCATCCTCACTTGGGGAATGTTGCTTTTTAGTCAGCTTTGCGACAGTATCGAAAATAAATGTTGGATTGTTCTTATTCTCCTCGTTCAGGTTGTAAAAGTAGGATCATCAGGCAGCAGTGAAGACTTTTAGATCCTGCACGGTATAGTCTTTCCAAACTAGTCTGAAGACTTCCAGTTTGGTGTGGCGCCATTTCTGTTCCAATTTTCTGGAAGCTTGCTTTAGGACTCAGGTATTTTCTGTATACCTGGGAGCTAGTTTCCTGTGACAAATGTTTTTTGTTTTTAGCGGTGTGAAAACAAAGTTGCGTTAAGATCCTTGGTTAGGTGGTTAACTGATTTTTGTACTCTGACGTCCTTGAGTACGTGGAGGGAGTCTGGAAGGGCATCTAGGAATCTTTTGGTTGTCTGAGAATTTATAGCATGGCTCTTAATAATCCTTGGTTAGGTTCCGAGCTAATTATTGCGATTGCAAATGTAATAAGGTGGTGGTGCGATATTTCACGGGACAAAAGTAGATCCAGGGTATGATTGTGTCAATGCATAGGTCCCGAGACATGATGGACAAAACCCACTGAGTCGATTATGACTCAGAAAGCCTATTGGAGTGGGTCTGTGGACTTCTCCATGCGAATATTGAAGTCACCAAAAATAATAATATTATATGCCGTGACTGTGAGGTCCGATAAGAATTCAGGGAACTCAGTGAGGAACGCTGTATACGGCCCAGGAGGCCTGTGAATAGTAGGTCAAACGTGATTGAGTAGGCTCCATAGATTTCATAACTAGAAGCTCAGAAGACTAAAACGTAATATTTTTGGGGGGTTGTCAATTGAAATTTGCTGTGGTAAATGTTAGTAACACCTCCGCCTTTGCGGGATGCGCGGGGGATATGGTCACTAGTGTAACCAGGAGGAGAGGCCTCATTTAACACAGTAAATTCATCAGGCTTAAGCCATGTTTCAGTCAGGCCAATCACATCAAGATCAGTGATTAGTTCATTGACTAGAACTGCCTTGGAAGTGAGGGATCTAACATTAAGTAGCCCTATTTTGAGATGTGAGGTATCACAATCTCTTTCAGTAATGGCAGGAATGGAGGAGGTCTTTATTCCAGTGAGATTGCTAAGGCGGACACACCGCCATGTTTAGTTTTGCCCAACCTAGATCGAGAAACACGAGACACGGTCTCAATGGGGAAAACTGAGCTGACTACACTGACTGTACTAGTGGCAGACTCCACTAAGCTGGCAGGCTGGATAACAGCCTGCTGCCTGGCCTGCAGCCTATCTCATTGTGGCGCTAGAGGAGTTGGAGCCCTGTCTATGTTGATAGATAAGATGTACCATCTACACTCGCCAGTTTTAGCCTCAGCCAGCACCATGTTCAGATTAGCCTTAACGTCGGTAGCCCTGCCCTTTGGTAAACAGTGTATGATCGCTGGATGATTCTTTTAAAGTCTAATACTGCGGGTGATGGAGTGGCCAATGACTAGAGGTTTAAATTTGTCAGAGCTAATGGTGGGAGGCTTCGGTAGCTCAGACCCCGTAACCGGTGGAGGAGAGACCTGGGATGGCTCCCTCCCCCAACCTGAGGATAAAGACAGGTCACGAGACACACACACACACACACACAACACACACACACACACACACACACCTATTGTACCTATGATGAGTATGAATTCGGACAGGAAGTGACCATGGGGTTTTCAGTGGTGTGTGAAGATGTCTTCTCAAAGTCTTTGAAGTTTAAAGATCGGTGAACCTTTTTACCCCTTATAAGCCCTTCTCTCCTCCGCTCTCCCCATCGCCCCACACATATCTTCTACATCAACCTATTAACCCTTAAAGGAGTGGAGGTCAACTTCTGAGTTTGTTGTTGTAGAGGAGCCCTGAGAGACAGAGAAACACTCGTGCTATTGAATCTGTGCCAGGTAAGTCTTTGAGAACAAATTATATTTGGATATAGTGAATGTGAGCTATGGACATCTAGTGAGTAAAGGTGTCATCACAGATGGATAGAGGGAAAGAGAGTAAAGGTAGAGAGAGGGAGAGGAAGAGGAAGAGAGAGAGAGAGAGGGAGAGGAAGAGGAAGAGGAAGAGGGAGAGAGAGAGGAAGAGGGAGAGCTCTGAGCTGCAGCTGCATAGTAGCCCACATACCGCTAATTAACTGGCCTGTTCCATCTCATCATCAAGGGAGAGGGGGATGGAGGGATGGGGGCGGGTGAGCAGGATGGAGGGATGGAGGAAGGGGGAGGATGAGGAGGAGGAGGAGGGAGGGAGGGAGGCATGGAGGAAGGGGGAGGATGAGGAGGAGGGAGGGAGGGATGGATGGAGGAAGGGGGAGGATGAGGAGGAGGGAGGGATGGAGGAAGGGGGAGGATGAGGAGGAGGGAGGGAGGGAGGGAGGGAGGAAGGGGGAGGATGAGGAGGAGGGAGGGAGGGAGGCATGGAGGAAGGGGGAGGATGAGGAGGAGGGAGGGAGGGAGGCATGGAGGAAGGGGGTGGATGAGGAGGAGGGAGTGAGGGATGGAGGAAGGGGGACTGAGGGATCGAGGAAGGGGGAGGATGAGGAAGAGGGAGGGAGGGAGGCAGGAGAGGAAAGTAGGAGGGGACTTAGGGAAGAGGCAGGGATACGATGGAGTGGGGGTGGCTGAGAGAGAGGAAGGGACTAAGGGATAGAGGGAGGGACAAAGAGAGGGGGGAGGGAGGGAGGGATGAAGGGAGGAGCCTATAGAGGGATTGTCAGGATCACTAGTAATCTCTCCATTAGACGTGTATCAGGCAGCAGCCATCCCTGCACCGCTGCTTTCTCTAGCTCTCTCTATTTCTGTCTTTCTCTACTTCTTTTATCTATCTCACGTTCTCTCTCTCAATCTCCACCTCCTGTGAACACTACCGCTCACCCTCCTTTCCTCCTCCTTCTCTCCTCCCTCCTTCCCTCTCTCCCGGTCTTCAGTTGTAACATACCACTGTGACGCTAGTCAGGCGGTTCTGGTCTTCTGGGTGTTCTTTCTCTCTCACTCACTCCCCCTCACCCCCTCTCTCTCTCTCTCTCTCTCTCTCTCTCTCTCTTTCTCTCCTTCTCTCTCTCTCTCTGGATGGTGGAGATGTGGAAATTCGGCAAGACCCAGAGCAAGGCACCGCCGGTTGCTTGTCAGCCCAGCAACGTGAGTCTGAGTGTGGGGAGGAGAGAGAGGGTGGACAGGGTGGGAACAGACAGACTAACAGCTGCTACAGAGCTTATCTGCTTCCTTAACCCGGACACAGAGTGATACTGAGCACCAAGATAAGAGAGAGAGAGAGAGAGAGAGTTTGTTTGTGTCCTAAAGAGACTGAGAGAAGTTTTGTTGCTCTTGGAAACTTTACTGTGGAATCTTCTCCACTCCTGGTCTTATAATGAGTGTTGAGTTTCAGTCTGTTCTGTTCTGGTTGTCTGGATTATTATTCTAGATAGTGTTGTTGTTATTGGTTGTCTGGATTATTATTCTAGATAGTGGTGTTGTTATTGGTTGTCTGGATTATTATTCTAGATAGTGGTGTTGTTATTGGTTGTCTGGATTATTATTCTAGATAGTGGTGTTGTTATTGGTTGTCTGGATTATTATTCTAGATAGTGGTGTTGTTATTGGTTGTCTGGATTATTATTCTAGAGAGTGGTGTTGTTATTGGTTGTCTGGATTATTATTCTAGAGAGTGGTGTTGTTATTGGTTGTCTGGATTATTATTCTAGAGAGTGGTGTTGTTATTGGTTGTCTGGATTATTATTCTAGATAGTGGTGTTGTTATTGGTTGTCTGGATTATTATTCTAGATAGTGGTGTTGTTATTGGTTGTCTGGATTATTATTCTAGAGAGTGGTGTTGTTATTGGTTGTCTGGATTATTATTCTAGATAGTGGTGTTGTTATTGGTTGTCTGGATTATTATTCTAGATAGTGGTGTTGTTATTGGTTGTCTGGATTATTATTCTAGAGAGTGGTGTTGTTATTGACTATTTAGCAGCTGGAACATTTTAGTTTGTGGAGAGCTCTCCTCTCTCTCTCTCTCTCTCTCTCTCTCTCTCTCTCTCTCTCTCTCTCTCTCTCTCTCTCTCTCTCTCTCTGTTCTGTCTGAAGCATGTGTGTTCAGACTCACAGAGAAAGTTTGTGTCTCAGAGCTGCTGAGTGAGCGTGAGGCTTTGTATTAAATGGTACCCTATTCCCTACATAGTGCACTACTTTTGACCAGAGCCGTATGGACCTTGGTTAAAAGTAGTGCACTATATAGGGAATATGGTTTCATTTGGGATGTAGCTGTGTTTATATTTTATAACAGTAACAGTAGAATATCTATTTCCATATCTCTCTGTAGCTCACTGATGTACAGTAGATTTCCAGCCGTCATCTCTCTGATGAGCTGGTATGTAACTATCTATGTGAACAGAACTAATCTGTTTCTGCATGGAGAGAAGCCTGTAATGATGGAAATAGTTCTACTGAAAGTTAACAATATAACTGTAAGGTTGTTCTATAGAGACCTACTGTAATGTTGTTCTATAGAGACCTACTGTAAGGTTTTTCTATAGAGACCTACTGTAATGTTGTTCTATAGAGACCTACTGTAAGGTTGTTCTATAGAGGCCTACTGTAATGTTGTTCTATAGAGACCTACTGTAAGGTTGTTCTATAGAGACCTACTGTAAGGTTGTTGTATAGAGACCTACTGTAAGGTTGTTGTATAGAGACCTACTGTAAGGTTGTTCTATAGAGACCTACTGTAAGGTTGTTCTATAGAGACCTACTGTAATGTTGTTGTATAGAGACCTACTGTGAGGTTGTTCTATAGAGACCTACTGTAAGGTTATTCTATAGAGACCTACTCTAAGGTTGTTCTATAGAGACCTACTGTAAGGTTGTTCTATAGAGACCTACTGTAAGGTTGTTCTATAGAGACCTACTGTAATGTTGTTCTATAGAGACCTACTGTAAGGTTGTTCTATAGAGACCTACTGTAAGGTTGTTCTATAGAGACCTACTGTAAGGTTGTTCTATAGAGACCTACTGTAATGTTGTTGTATAGAGACCTACTCTAATGTTGTTCTATAGAGACCTACTCTAAGGTTGTTCTATAGAGACCTACTGTAAGGTTGTTCTATAGAGACCTACTGTAAGGTTGTTCTATAGAGACCTACTGTAAGGTTGTTCTATAGAGACCTACTGTAAGGTTGTTCTATAGAGACCTACTGTAAGGTTGTTCTATAGATACATTGAGTGAGTGAGACAGGCTGGATGACTGACTAACTGGTAACAGCGCTATCAGAAATCTCTCTCTCTCTCTCTCTCTCTCTCTCTCTCTCTCTCTCTCTCTCTCTCTCTCTCTCTCTCTCTCTCTCTCTCTCTCTCTCTCTCTGGTCCCCCTAGGCTTGTTTTGTGGGTCACTGTACTGACGCTGTAAATATCTCAGTTCTCTTTGTATTCACACTGCCTTTGAATGAGGCCTCAACTCTTTTGCCAGTTTCACATCAACTATTTTGTTGCTATGTTTAGAAAGGAACCAAGGCCTTCTATGGGTTTTTACAAAGCCATTCCATCAGAATGTGCTATCGGACAGCTGCGTAAAACTACTTACATTTTCCAAGCTAATAGATTGCATTTAGTAAAATAGATTAGACGTAATAATTTACTTGTCAACATTCTAAATAGCAGGAGAATAACTGCAGACTAAATAACCCAATGGACACATTGGCATTAGGTGAAAACATTGTTGATTCAACCAGTGTGTGCCCAATGGGAAGGCTGTAATATATATATATATATATATATATATATATATATATTTCTTTACCCAATGTAGACTACTGCCCCTTTAGGAGCTAGAAGAGATTTGGTTCCCTCTGTAGTAATTCTCACCAAATATGTTGTCTTTTCACACGATAGTAAACAAATAAAAAGAGAGAAAGAGAGAAAGATAGAGGTAGAGAGAGAGAGAGAGAGAGAGAGAGAGAGAGAGAGAGAGAGAGAAATAGAGAGAGTTGGGCGAGAGAGAGAGAGAGGAACAGACTGTTCTAGAGAGGGATAGAAAGAGAGAAAGAGAGAGAGAGAGAGAAAGAGAAATAGAGAGTTGAGAGAGAGAGAGGTAGAGGTAGAGAGAGAGGAACAGACTGTTTTAGAGAGGGATAGAAAGAGAGAGAGAGAGGTAGAGGTAGA